>CAUZXS010000257.1:5000-94836 GCA_963585895.1 Sepioteuthis lessoniana | reverse complement strand
CACAACTATTGGGTTTTAAGTATTCTTATTCAATACAAATTTCTAAACAGATCTATTTGACCCAATAATGGAACCCAAACAGGTACAACCACACCAGTTCAGAGTGAACCTAAGTGTAAAGGCAATGAAGAGGAACTCAACACTTCCAAGATCTTTAGAACGGGAGCCTCACCATTAGACACAGTATAGTGTCATACACAGGACACCTGTCTGGGAGGGAGTCTTACCCCTGTCCAGGGAATAGAGTCAGTACATTCTCAGCCCCCACCAACAGGGCACAAAATTAATAATGGTTAATTATCTACTCAAAGGTTAAGAGGATATTTATTAGCTGAAGAGAAACTTAATGAAGGTGCTGAGTTAAAATTATGGCTCAATTCAGAAATACAACGCAGAATTTGATCGATTAGATCGTGAAAAACAAACTAGAAAAAATAAAAACAAGTGACTAGTGGGTTTTGTAAAGAGGAAGGAAGGAAGTTAAACACAGAGTCTGTCAGTAAACTTACTCCATTTGATGCTATCACTTTTGTTTGTTGATTCAAAATGAATAAGGCTTTTTTTATTTTGCAGAATTCAGTGTGACATGTTTGTCGTCCTTTGTTGGAAAGTCTTTATTCAATCGAAATGTGCAACAGACATTTTCTTATACAAACAACACATGTTTTTCTTGGCTATTTTTGTTTGATACCTGTACAAACTTTGAATATATATATATATGTTCCTATTGATAATTATTATAAACAAAAAAAAAACTGCGTAAATGCATATTGATGTGTATGCATATTAATAGCTATAAGAATGCATGCATTTACATATAAAATCTGTCCATATTGACACTCTTCCTTCCTTTTATTTAAAACATTGATCATCCAAATTACGCTAACACATTCACAGATGAGGAAGGAAGTTATTTTCTGTTTACTTTGCTGATTGATCATATTAAATAGATTGGATCATGGATCACGGTCTTAACTTCTAATGTACCTGGATCAATCTTTTTTTTCTTTTATATTCTCTTTCATCAGATATCGGAATATATATATATATATATATATATGTATATATACCCTGGTTTCTCTTACAAAAGTTTTATATTTGACCTGCACAGTTCTTGTTAAAACAGCGCCATTACTTATGTACGGATTGGCATATCCATTTAGAATCAGATTGTAGTATCTATGTGATCCACCTAAGATCAGAACAAGGCTTCTTGGTCTTCAAGGCTGTGATCAGTGTTGCAACTTCCTTAGTGTGTGTGTGTGTGTGTGTGCGTGTGTATAAATATATAAAAGTTTTGAAAATTATAGAAATAAAGGACATCTAAAAAGTCAAAATGATTATAAATTTACAAAAATTTCCTTTAAATTAACAAAAATTCAGACCAAAAATTAATAATAATACAACAAATAAAAAAAATCTTGAAAGAAGATTTTTCTGGGTTTTATTGTACATATTTACCCAACCCCACAACCACAGGCAGGATGTGATATAAGGGCAATTTTTAAATGGAGTAAAGCTGGTTTGAATTTAGAGTTTTCCTTCTCTTAGACTGGTCATCTAACCAATGCAAAAGAACCCAATCTGCTCTATCATCTACCTAGAGTTGAAAGGAGAATGAATGGATTCATACTTTTCCTTAAGGCATTAGCATTAAGTGAAATACAAACAACGTCGTCTTTAATTCAGACTTGAGTGGCCTTTTACATTTCCTATAAGGAAAACTATAATGTTAGCCACACTACCTGTAATTTTATTGATCTTTGGTCTAAATTTTCAATTTTGCAACCTAGTATTATTACAGACTAACAAGAAAGAGTTTTGATAAAAAGCCATCAAAATTAAAAAAGAAAGAAATACTAATTGAAGGATGAATTTACTGTAGTTTTACTATTTCTTTTTTTAAATAAATAGTTTTAGTTCAACTTAAAATTACTTTTTCATTCTAACACACTAGGCTGATAAAAATCTCCACTGAAAAGCAACCAGTGCAGAATCTAAAATAAAATATCACTTCAGACGAGATTTGAACTTTTTATTTTACATCTTAAAAACCTGTCTTTCATGGGCATTACTATAACCACTGCAGTCATGGAAAAAAAAACAAAAAAGGATTATCATTGGGCAGAAATTAAGGCAAATATTACTGACAGTATATACATATCATCATGTCACGCCATCAGCATGGATATCCCTGACCCTCTCTAGCCACCCCTCCCTACCGTCCATTGCTTCTGGCAGGTCTTTGGGGCTACATCCCGTATCGGCACAGAGCTATTGTATGTAGGTTTGGGCTGGTCGTCCTGCTTTTGCTCGTCAATGTGAAGGGGTCCACGGGAGTACATCACTTATGAGCTCGTTCCTACTTCTCCAGCAGTGTTCCACATGCCTAGTTCGTCTAACTCAGATAGTTTTTGTAATGGGTGGTTGGTGGCAGTGCAGCTGCTGCTTTGTAGGGTGCTGCCTCCAAGTCTTGTTTAATATTACTTGCAGCATTCTTGTGTAGTTGCTGTCAAGCTTTTTCTCCATGCGTTTAGTTAGCTTCCATGTAGTGTATCTATATAGCAGTATTAACATGATTGCTGCTTGGAAAAAAACTGCATTTCATTTTATCGGTCAAGTCTGACTTCCATATGACTGATAGCCTATTGATAGCTGTCCATGCTTTTTGCTAGTCACATGTTGATGTCTGTCTCAGCTGATGAGACACTGCTTCCTAGGTAGGTAAACTTGTCTACTAGTTTCAAAGAGCTACTGTTTAGTGCAGAAATGTTGCCTGTTTGATTAAAGCACATATGAGGTGCATACAATAAGTTTCCAGACTTTGTTTGTATGGGCACTTTTATTGATAGTACACACATGAAACTCTAGTCCCCTTTGAAGTGGTCTCCTCCGGCTGCAATGCACTTGTTCTACTGTTCCAACAACTTCTGGAAGGCCCCATGGAAGTCCTCTTCTGTGAGCGTGTCAATGACTTTTATCACAGCCTCTTTCATCTCCTCAATTGTCTCATAACGACAGCCTCTGAGCTTAGGGAATAACCAAAAGTCACAGAGAGCAAGGTCTGGACTGTAGGTAGGCTGAGGAACTGTCTTGATGCTCATTTTGGTCAAATAGTTTGTGACAAGGATGGAGTTGTGGACTGGTGCATTGTCCTGGTGGAAATGCCACTGAGGCGATTTGAAGAGTGCTGGCCTCTTCCAACGGAATCTCTTCCTGAACTCCCTTAAAACCTCAACATAGTAACCCTAACCCTTTGGCCAATCAACTCTGGTTTATTGACTTCCTTCCTCCGCCCACGCCTCCCATCATCCCTCACAGACTGCCTGCCTTCCTTGAATCTCTTATGCCACTCAAAAACTGATGCTTGATTCATGCAAGATGGTTGAAAAGCAGTCTGAAGCATTCCATACATTTCTGTGGCATTTTTTCTAAGTTTAAAACAGAATTTTATTGCATATTGTTCTTCTCAAGTGTCCTCATGTCCAGATTGCATTTTTGAAATTGACCAGCTGTGACAATCAGGCTTTAGTAGGGTGTATTCCAATTGCTGCTGTTACTGTTTATTTGAACCTGAAATCATAAATATTGGTCAGTCATCTCATAAGATGTATAGCAATAACATACTGAATTTTCAAGAGTCTACGACAATTTTAAATGCCTGTACAAAAAACTCATTGAATGCACCTCGTATATTCTGTCTTGTGCACATTGACGTGGAGGCCTATGCCTGCAGCAGCTCATTACAGACTATGTAGTAGGGTTTCAGCTTGGGTGGGTGCATTTGACAGAAGCACTATGTCATTGGCTTAGTCAGTGTCGGTAATTGTTTTTGCGAGGTACCTTCTGCTTCTTTCCTGTGTTAATTTGAAACCATTTTCTTTGTTTTTTTTCATATACATATATATGCTCAAATTCAGCAGGTCATTTCAAAATTGTTTTCTTAAGAGGGTATTTTTAAAGGAAAATAAACAATTTAGCTCAATCTATTTGGGGTGGGGGAGAAGGGGGGAATCAATCTCATGCAACTGATTACACAGATATATATTTAAGGCAGGAAAGAGAGTCTGGTGATTCAATTTTATATAGAACCCTAACATCCATTCATACATTTTATATATATATATATATATATATATATAAAATGTGTGAATGGATGTTGGGTTCTATATAAAATTGTATATATATATATATATATATACTGAGAGAGAGAGTGGGGAGTATATATGAAATAAAAAGATAAATGCAAATGAAAAATTTTTGCAAGAAAAGTGCTCACTGCCACTACAGCAGAGCTGGTATGAAAGCACAAAAAGACCAAATTATGGACACTAGAAATCCATTACTTTAGGTTTTGTGTGATGTGCACAATCATCAGACAGTAAAGTGTCAAATAATCATAATTATATAATGGTGTAAAGTCATGTGTCAAGATGGAAATACATGTGATACAGAAAAAGAAAAAAATTATATATTATAAATTGAATTATCATGACCAGAAAATCCGGCAAGCATTGCATGCAACATATGGAATCACTGGACAGCTGTTTCGACCTTATTAGGTCGCAGCAGTAGTATATAACATGATCTCTCTGACTGGAGATTGAACCAGTGACCACAGAATGCAGACTCAAAACTCTACCATTGAGCTACTGGTCTACATCGCACACAAGCGATGCCAAATTAACTTCAATTTATAATATGAAATTCCTCTATTTGAAAATAAAAATGTATTTAAAAAAAAAAAATATATATATATATATATATATATATACAAATTTTGTTGAATATATTAAACATTTTTCTCTACATATTTTCTTTTTGATCCTTTCATATTGCCGTATTGATTTATATATTTTCCATCATTAGTTATATCCCAAGTACTTTCTGCCTGACTTTGTGCCATCAACAAGGGAGGATGTATTACAAAAGTGATGTAACTTTTGTATGTACATTACTACTTTGTAAGAAGAAAAGCATTTGGGCTGTTGCAGTGTGTAGCGTTTACTTTTAAAATTGTTCTATAAATCATGTCAGTAGCGAAAGACAGTTAAGTACATTAGCACTGGTTTGAAAATCAATTCTGTTAAGTTTGGGTTGCATGTTTCTAATATGTAGTGCTTCAAGAAATATTTATAGAACAATTTTAAAAGTAAACGCTTCACACTGCAACAGTCCAGATGCTCTTCTTCTTACAAAGTAGTAATGTACATACAAAAGTTACATCACTTTTGTAATAGATCCTCCCCTGATGATGGCCCAAAGTTGGGCAGAAAATACTTGGGAAATAGACAATTATGGAAAATATATCAATCAATTCCTGCCAAATACTATAAAATCAATACGGCAATATGAAAGGATCAACAAGAAAATATGTAGACAGAAAATGTCTATTATATTCAACGAAATTTGTATTAATGAAGTAATGTTGCCTTTATATATATAACACAAATATAGGGTTGTCCAAATTGAACAGAGTAATATAGAATAAAGACAGAAAGTAAATGACACATGAAAAATTTATCAACATATCTTCACTTTGATATCATTTTACTTATCTTTTTCAGCCTGTCACTGTATACATAATTTTTTTTCCATTTACATATATTTGGGCAGCACATTTTTGTTAACATGTATTTGATTAAAATGAACAAACAAGGAAGAATGTATGAATTTTAAAAAAAACTTTTATTCTTTGAAAACAAAGGGATGTAAATCCAGGATGAATCAATATAGAAATTGTCTAAAAGATTATTATATCTGTGTGTGTGTGTGTGTGTGTGTGTGTGTGTGTGTGAGAGAGAGAGAGACTTGATACATCAATAAATCTATTGCTTAAAAATGAGAAAAACTTTTCTTTTACACAAATATTTATTCCTTTTTTGTTAACGTATTTAATCAAAGACCTCTCCATAGACAACAGAGATCAAATATTTTCAAAATTACAAATAAAAATCCACTCATTATGCCTAAATCTGTAGCTTAATGATGTTTGGGTTTCTTTGTTCAATGGCATATCAACCTTCATGGGTTATTTTATGCCAAAGCTATTCTTTGAGAAGAACAATACCACAATTCGTATTCTGCAAGAATTGGTTCGGTTTCTTTGTTTTAATGGTATATCAACCTTTGTGTGTTATTCTATGCCAAAGCCATCCTTGTCGAAGAACAGTTGTGGTACTATTGAACATATAACTGGGAAGGAATAAGGGAGTTTATACCTTTTCTAAGGGTTTTAGTCCAAAAGTGAACATAATAACATGACTGGAGTGTGAACTTGTTTACTATCATGCAGGAGTTCAGCACATTAGCCACAATACTATGGGAAGTCCTGCATAATGATGGAAAAAAAAGCATCTATTATATGAAACATATTTTTCAACATAATCTAGTTCCGTGTACTTAACTGATTTTAATGACATGTCAACTCTTCTAAAGTTATTTCATGCCTAGAGGTTAAGGAATTGTATTCATCATATATTTACATTCATATAGTATCAAATACTAATAATATTCAAAGAGTTCTATCTAACCTATGGATGGGACCCTAACTTGTACAACCATTCTAGATCAAAGTGGTCCTGGAGGTAATAGCAATGAAAGGGTACTCCAGTTTCCAGAGCTTCAAAAGTGGAATCTCATCAACCAGATGGGAGGCTTAATTCAGCAGTGAACATTAATTCTACACATTATGAGGTGTGTTCAAAAACCTTCCAAAATAAAAATGAACAACGAAAATAATTTTCTTCAAAATTGTCTCTTACCATTCAACAGATATTCCAGTGAGTTTCTCATTGGTCAAGGCACCTCTGAAACTTCTCTTTTTGATATGGTAGAATTGGAATTTCTTTTAATATCTTCTGTTTTTAAAAACTAAGACAAATTGTTAGTTTAGGAAACAAGAAAAAGTCATATGGAGTCGGCTGTACTTGCACAAAATAGCTAAACAAACTGTTTAAACTGCTATCCAAAAGGATTTCAAGAATTGGCACAAACTTATTAAGACAATGTCTACACATTATCTTATTATAAAAGTTGCTCAGCTGTGTATGGGTTCAAATCCTGGATGAGGCTGTTTGTGTTTCACTTTGCTCTCATGTGCTTGGGAAAGGCATGAACCCATCTGTTCCACCTTGGCAAGCTATGAGTAAATAGTTAAGCTGACTGAGTTCTTTAGCCTTAGTTAGGCAACCAGTCTAAAACTTTGAATTCAAACCAGCTCTACTCCACTTAAAAATTGATCTTTTGTAACATTCTTCTCACAGTGGAGAGGCTGGGTAATTATATACAAGTCATCATTTAAAAAACAAAAATATATTAAAAGGCTCGGTCTTGATGTTTTTTAATCATAGAAAATAAAAATATCAGATCAAAATCCAGTTAATAACAATAATGGGGTACCCCACACTTTCTAGAAATGGAGCCTCACCATCAGATGCAGGTCACCTATTTTTTTGTGGGAAGGGTCGGTCACTCAGTGCATTACAAACTAAGGTACTAACTACATCTAAGGATATAGATTTATGTCTACTTTCCTTATCTATTAAATGTTGCATATCCATATTTACCCAACCCCTCCACTCAGGCAAAATATGACACTAGGTCAATTTTTAAGCGGAGTTTAACAGGTTTGAATTCAGAGTTTTCCTTCTCCTAGACTAGTTGCCTTACTAAGGCTGAAGAACCTAGTCTGCTCTACTATTTACCCACAGCTGGAGGGAGAATAATTGGATTCATATATTTCCCAAGGGTATTAGTGCTATGTGAAATGCAATCAGTCTCGTCCAGGATTTGAACTCATGTCACCATGTCCATTTCCTACGATGATAACCATTACACCACAGGCAGCTCCAAATGTTGCATATCACTTTTTCAGTTCATAAATGAAACAGTCAAATTTTCTTTTGACCAAATCTTCCATTTTGCAAGTTGCTTTTTCAATGACATTTCCGACTCAACATTCAGGTTATTATTTACTATCATAGATTAATGGACAATTTTTTGTTTCCCACAATTGGTCAACTCAACAAGCCTTGCAGCAATGGCTTTTATTATTCAGATCATTTCAATGGCAAACTTCTATAACTTGTGATGGCTTTGAATTTTATGCTATTTGTTTTTACTATTGAACTGATATCAATATATATATATATATATATGTGAACACATATATGCCAACCTTCTCTCTCTTTAAGGGCACTAGGGACCAAGTCGGAACAAAAGTGAAAAAGAAAGAGTTGACTGTGTGTACATGAATGTGCTTGATATACGAATACACGTTTAAAGATTAATGAACATTTGGTTTGGTTTCTTTGTTTAATGGCATATCAACTCTTTTTAGGTTATTTAATGCCAAAGCCATTCTCCTAGAAGAACAGGACTGGTACTATTTAACCCATAGCTGGGAGGATAAGGGGGTTCATACCTTTCCCAAGGGTATTTGCCCGAAAGTGAATGTAATAGCGCGACTGGAGTTCGAACTCGCGTACTACGATTCCGCAGTCCATCGCTTTAACCATTACGCCACGAGGACACCCCCTATGAACATTTGATGACTTTTATATTTAGATACAATCATAAATAAGCAATTTATAAAAAAAACTAAATAAAATAAAACAAGAAAACCATAATTATAACATCCTGATGTACAAAAAGCAACTTTAAAAATTATGTGATGTTTGTTTTGTTTTGTTTTAATGGCATATCAACCTTTATAGGTTATTTAATGCCAAATCCATCTTTCTAGAAGAACAGTTGTGATACTATTTAACCCATAGCTGGAAGGATAAGGGGTTCATACCCTTCCCAAGGGTATTTGTCTGAAAGTGAATGTAATAGCATGACTGGAGTACGAACTCACTTACTATGATTCCGCAGTTCAGCGTTTTAAACATTACACCACGGGGATACCCTCAAATTATGTGATGATTTTCATTAACCCGAAGCAAAAGGATGAGCTGCTTCACATATTTTTAGTATAAGCTGCCATTTGTAATATGATTTGCATGCATGCGCAGGTTTGAGTCCTTAATATTACTATTGCTTATGAATATACATAAGCTTAAAGACTTAAAAGTGACAGATGGCAGTCCGGAGCCAATGACCACTGGAAGTGGACCAGAATGAGAGAGATATTTAAAGCATATAGAGTAGACCGTTGAGAGAGAGAGAATGAGAAATGAACATTATCAGTGAAAAAAAACAGACTTGTGAAGAAGGAAAATGAATTTTGTTGGTCTTAGTCAGATGACATGAGTAATAAGTCTCAGTATTGTTCATTACAAATTATACTAGATATCCAGTCGAGTTCCCATTGTAATACCAGTCTATGATGGTATTGATGCTTCTATTTAGAAAGGTGTGAAAATTTCTAATTGGTATTTTATAGTTGGGTCTATTTTATACAGAATTTGCATGATTAAAAAGCTAAAAAAATTATGTCCAGCACAAATTATCCTTCAGTTTCAAATTATACTGGAAATTACTATATTCCTTTAGTTATAACATTTTAAGAGTACTGCTCTAATAAAAATCTCACTATGATGTGCGATTTTTTCTGGTTTATGGTTATTGACATATAAAGACACTTCCATAATTATGTTAATTGATTTTAACAGCATTTCAACCCATTGAGGGTTATTTTATGCATGGAGGTTAGGAAATTGCATTCATCGTATGTTCATATTTACATTTTTTGTAGATTTGTTTCTTAACTTTTTTTCTTTTTTTTTTTTTTTTTTTTTTACACATGGTTATGTGATATCAAGTATTCCTATCCAATACAAATAATTTGCACACAGTTCTATTTGACCCAAAGATGTGATTCTAACAGGTACTACCACTCTAGGTCAGAGTGGACCTTGGAGTAATGACTATGACAAGGTACTCCACATTTCCCAAAGCTCCAAGAATGGAGCCTCACCATCAGATGCAGTTTAGTATCTTACCCAGAACACCCCTTTTAGAGGTGGGTCCTGCCCTTCCTCAGGAGATACAGTCAGATTATTCTAGGCTCCACTTACAGTGCAACAAATAATTATATATATTGTAAGATCTGAAGCCACTGCAACAATATAGGTTCTAAGGATAAAGTAATTTTGAAAAAAAATGATCTAAATTTAAATAAAGGACATTTGGACTGATCAGCAAGTGAAAATAATTGAGAAAGTGATAGACTTTCTTCGTAAAAATAAATAAACAGAAAAAAAAGTTTCCTTAAATTGATGAAAATGTTAAAATGTTTGTTTTACCATTGATAATTTAGTAGAAGTAAAGTCCAAGATTGGATTTCAATGACGTGCATTCCTTTGTGTCAGTTTTAAGGTTGGCCAGAAACAAAAAGTCTTAATTATTTGCCAAAACTAACAAAGAAACAAGTCTCTCTTTCTCTCTCTCTCACTCACACACACACACACACACACATTCCTCCTGTTGGCTTAGTAATTAGATTAACAGAATAGCAACAAAAAGGCCAGAAGTTTCATATCAAGTGGACAATGTTTGTTATCATAAACTCATCTAGGAGAAGGAAAACTGATATCAAGTCAGTCTTGTTATAGTTATGTCATATAGATAACTGAAAGTTAATGCAAACAAATATTTGGTTTAGTTTCTGTGTTTAATGGCATGTCAACCTTTATGGGTTATTTAATGATACTGGTCATGCCTTGTTAATTTGACATCGCTTGTATGTGATGTGAACCAGTAGTTCAGTGGTAGAGTTTTGGCTCTGCATTCTGTGGTTGCTGGTTTGTGGGGGAGTTCATGTTATACACTGCTGATGAGGCCTAATAAGTTGGTTGGTTGGGTTTTATAGCAGATCAACCTTTATTGGTTATTTAAGGTCAAATTCATTTTTATGCAAGTAGTCAGTTCCGTTTCAAACAATTCAGTTTAGTATGAATACACAGTTTAATTGTCAAAAACATTTCTATTTCAAGCTATTCAATTTAGTCGAACAGTTCTAATTCAAACCACAGTTTAATTGTCAAAAATATTTCTATTTCAACCGATTCAGTTTAGTCAAACAGTTCTAATTCAAAGAAATCAGTTCAGCATAAGTACGCAGTTTAGTTCTATTTAAATCCATTTTTATACAAATAATCAGTTCTATTTCAAACAATTCAATTTAGCATGAGTACACAGTTTAAAGTTCAAAGTGGACCTGGGAGCAATGGTAATATTGGGGTACTTCGCATGGTGAAATCTTTTAATTATTTTACGTTATCTATCCCAATTCAATAATATTTTTATAGTTGATTATCTTAGATTTTCGAATATATATATATATATATATATATATATATAAGGATAAGGAGGTGCATGCTTTTCTCAAGGGTATTAGTCTAAAAGTGAATGTAATAGTTAGACTTGTTTGAATATGCTTACTTCAGCGCTGTATTTCAGCTATTATGGCATGGACACTTCCTCTAAATTCAAGATGATTAGATTGATAGATTTTAATGGCATGTCAAGCCATCTTGGGTTATTTTATGCCTAGAGATTAGAGAATCACATTAATGGTGTTTACATTTTTTGTGTTGTATTTTGCACATAGTTATATGACACATGGATATATATATTAAGTATTTCTATCTAATACAAATAATTTGCACACTGTTGTATGGTTTCACACCAATGATTACTGAGTTTCAAGTAACTTTCTATTTCATTATAATCCTTTCTTTGCACACAGAGATATGGTTTCAAATAATTAATGATAATCTTTAGTAAACAATTATAACTTCATGTAACTCTTCTTAATACAAATAATTTACTCTTATATGGCATTTCGCCAATCCCAGGTTGCATCATACCAAAGACTTTAAAAATGGTACTTGATACCTCCTTGCATAACACTCAGCAATATAAGGTATGGATCAAGAGTAAGGAGTAGTGCTTTTCCCTACACCTCAGTGTAGTAGCTATTGAAAAGGGAGCCTTCTGGTTGCCCTTGACTACAGTTGCCAACTTTATATGGCATCATGTATTCCTATTGAATACAAATATTTTCAAACTGATTTAATTGAGCCATAGATGAGACCCTAACTAGTACTATCGATCCAATCAGAGTGGGGCTGGGAGTAATGCCAATGAATGGGGGAAACTCTTCACTCCCCCAGATCACGAGACTTGGAGCCTCACAATAAGATGCAATTTAGTGTCATAACCCAGGATAACACTTTTTGAAGGGTCTTATCCTTATGTAGGGGATACATTCATTATATCCTCCGGCTTGGCATCTGATTGTACGGCTCCAGTTCAAGTGTTTAAGATATATTAAAATTTGATATTAAATTTATGTACAGACAGAAAATAAACTTGTAACACCTTAAAGAAGAATGCTAATTTTGATCTCGGTTCAGTACTCTTGATACATCTCTTATTTTGGTACCTGTGCATGTATTCATATGTATGTCGGATCATTTACTGTCATCCCACTATATTACCAGTATGTTGGATCTTGAGAAAACTGAAAGACATATTTGGGTTGTAGCAATATCATTTTCCATCAGTGTAAATACAGGTTGCAGCAAAATGACTACCACATTTTTAAGTGTCACCTATGTGGTACTAGTGAACTTAAGCAAGTAGCTCCATCTTCTTAATGCCTGAGCATTTTTCTTTTCCAGATAAGATCAGTAATGATTATCATTTGGACTGGTGCACATCATGCATTTGCTGTTGAAATGTTTCTTTAAGACTTTATAGCAATGATATATTCACCAGAGAGCTTTTTATGCACATTTTATATTATGGCAGAATGATGTCGTTCCAGATAGAATTTTCAGCCCATAGCAGTATTGATTATTTTACTCAGAACAAAATCATTTCAAACTAATATGAAATTAATATAAAAAGCTCAGTGGAGCAATTACAGATTAACCAATCTAAAATGTTTCAACTGAACAAAAGAAAAAAAAAATTAGCTAGATAGAGCGACCATTACCACTTGCTGAAGTCCACGAAACAGATGACGGTCTAAAATGAGGGAGATATTTCTGTCACACCCTTTATAATTATGATTGAATATATTTAATATTTTTATAAATAAAAAGGAATAAAAACAGTAGAGATATTCATGATAGGGTTTCTTGTTTCTCATCCTCTGGTGAACCCATGTCAATACTGACTTACCTAAAGATCACAATGTGAAAATCATTTGTGAGTTTCTATCCTGTTTTTATTCTATTTCACAATTGAAAATACTCACCGTGTGTGCATATGTCTGTATTTACCAACCCCTCCACATGAGCAGGAAGTAACACAAGGTCAATTTTTTAAGCCAAGGTTAAAAGAGTTGAATTCAGGATTTTCCTTCTCCTAGACTAGTGGCCATACCAAGGTTAGAACCCAATTTGCCCTACTATTTACCCATAGCTGAAAGGAGAATAGTTGGATGAATACTTTTCTCAAGGGCATTATGTAAAATATAAACAGCTTCATCCAGGATTTGAACTCAGATTGCCGAGTCCATTTCAGATGAAAATAACCATTGCACCACAACGCCTCCTTTGTCTGTATGCATAAGAAAATGGAAGAGAAATATATAAACATTCCACCCAATTGGTTTCCAAGTCTATTTTTGCTTTGTAGGATTACCTGATGAAGGACATAGACGGAAATATTACTAAATATATAAACACTACCCAAATTGGTTTTCACATCTATTCTACACACAAACACACACACACATATATATATATATATATATATATATATATATATATATGAGTAAGTAAGTATTCAATTCTATTTGGTTTGATTTCTTTTGCTTAATGGCATATCAAACTTTGTAGGTTATTTAATGCCATAGCCATCCTTCTAGAAGAACAGTAATGGTACTATTTAACCCCTAGCTGGGGGGATAAGGGGGTTCATACCTTTCTTAAGGGTATTTGTCAGAAAGTGTATGTAATAGCACAACTGGAATTTGAACCCACTTACTACGATTCTGCACTCTATTGCTTTAACCATTACACCACGAGGACACCCCCACTCAATTCTAACTTAGATCTACATATCTTCTATCATAAATATCAAGTACTTTTTATGAATACAACAAACTACATTTTATATCTCACACACAAACTTACACAAAATTGACTGAAAACTTTTTGTCTTTGTTTTCTTATCTCTTTATTTAAGTATAAAATCTGCTTGGATGAGATTTTAATATTTGTGTACCTTGCTAAAGGTATACTCCCAGTCATGTCTGCTGAGGATATTGATATACTTCAATATTATACTTGATTTTTAGATCTCTGCAGATTTATCATTTAAGAAATTAGATATTTTGGAAGATTCATATCTCCTGAGTCAGTTGTTCTTTTATAATCTTTTGTAAACTGTAATGAATGAATCAGTTCTACTTGTTGCATATTTTTCAATATCTCTCTCTTTCACAGTCTTGCCTTTTCTCTCTCTCACGCAAACACCTTTCTCTTTCTCCATAACCCGGCATCCGTGCCTGGACCCACATTTGGGTTCGTGAAACTGCTTGGCTCAGCAGGCTCTCATTGCACTAAGTGAGCTGATGAGCAACAGGGTTTGAGCCTCGGTTTGTTCCCAACCTTCCCCTCCCCTTTATCCCCACTTTAATCAGCCTTTGGGCTTTTGACCTGGTGGGAGACATTGGCAAATCGCACCTTTCTCTTTCTCCATGTTTATTTCTATCATAAATCCACAATGTTAGTGATTTTTTTTTTTTGTATAGCAAAAAACAAACTTTGTTAGCTGATTTTTTAAATTTGTACTTATTAGGTAGATTTAAGATTCTATGTTGATATTAATCAATTATCAAGCTTCGATAAGACCAATGCAAGATTGAAACCAATTGCTATGACAAATTAGATTAACCTACTAATTATCTTTTTGAGCTTTACACACTTGTAAAATAGATATGTAAGTAATTTATGATTCCATAACTACAAAAAGAATCCTTGTTTTAAATCATACTGGGTAAAGGGCTGTACAGAGAGATTTTGAGGGCTAAAAGTGGTATGCAAGTGACAGTTCTAATTCATGGGTGTAGAGTAATACTGATAATTGTATTGCTTTTGGAAAGCTACTTATTTTTAATCTACTAAACTCAATAACCAGAAAAAACTGAAAAGGGTAAAATGCTAACAGCTTGTTCAAGAAGTGATATTGTTTCTTGGTTGTGTCTGAAAACACATTATTTTTACAAACAAAAAGACCCCCCCCCAAAAAAAAAGAACTCAAAAGCCATATGATTTTGCTTCTAAAGGACTTCACCTGCAGCAAGACAGGCTGTTTGATTAGTTTCTCTTAATGATTAGGTTAGACAAATCAAATCAAAGTAAATAAGTTGAAGGCATTTTTTGTACAAACAAGAAAATGATATTTATTGCTTTAACTCAAAGGTTTTTTTTACAACTTCCTATGGAAATTGTTTTGTTTGTTCTCTATTATCTATAAATAATTTATGTCACATTTTTCTGACTTCAAAAACAGTATTGTTAAATTTCTGAAAATGTACACAATACGGGGCTAAGTGAAAAAAGAAAGACGTCCTCCCTAATTAGCCTGATTTAAGCAAGGTTTTTGGATGAATGAACTTACATGAATATTTTTGCCTAAATTTCTGAAATAAGGAATTATATACTGATGTACTTATTTTGTTTATTGCTATAGAAATAATGTTTTGGCAAGCCTTCTTCAGTTGTTTCTCAAAATTCCTATAGGTTATCAATGACAGGCACCTTAAACATGACTTTGCAAACAACCAAGATAACTGATTTTCATGGCACATCAAGCTTTCTAGGGTTATTTTATACCTACAGGTTAGGGAATCACATTCACCATATGCTCATATTCACAAGTGTAATTGTGTTTTAAGGTTAATTTTTGCACATGGTGTTGAAATTCACTTTAGTCAGTAATAACAGTGGGGCCAGAGGTTATCTGCCCGAAACCATTTTTTGTAAGGGTGAGTTACCTGCCCTTAGACTTTTGTTTTTTTTAGTTGTTGTTGTTATTAAATATATGAAACACCTCGTGTGTTGATAGCAGTCCTGATGTGTTGCTTTTTTATTTGACTGGAAGTTATCTCATGTCTAAATGACTAATTGTGCTTGCCAGAAAGAAAAAGAAATGTCTCCTTTTTTTTAAGGGTTTAAGTCAACAAATTCCCAACACAGGGTCTAATCAAATACAAATAATTTACAAACAGAACAACTTCACCCATAGATGGAATGAATAGGTACTTTCACTTTTGGTCAGAGAGGACTTGAGAGTAATGGCAATGAAGGGGTATACCACATTACCCAAATCTCCAAAAGTGAAACCTCATTATCAAATGTCGTTAAGTGTCATAATAAGGATATTAGTCAAAATATAATGAGTGTAAAATAGAAATGCAACCAAATTCAAATACATACATAATAATTGTCAGTTCTCTATTATTTATAACTAGTCGGGATACCCAGGATTGCCAGTGTATTACAACAAATGTAATGTACAATTTTTTTCCTTAAATCAGGAAATCATTGGAGGATGGACAACATTAAAAAAAAAAAATTGTCTATCTAAACAGAATGTTCTTCAAAATTTAAAAATGCAATGAAGGCATATTTATAACGTAACAATTTCTTTTTCCAATTTTGATAAAAGCATTTGATGTTTAAGAATTGTTTAAATGAATAAAAAGTCTATTTAACGATTTTTTAATATTTTTAAAATCAATAGTGACTCAACTTTGTCATTATGCAATTGCCTAAAAAAATAAATGAATGAATAAAAAAAAAAACTTGGAAAAATATTTTATTTATTTATTAAAAACAGTCCTTAAAAGGTTATATTTTTTAGCTTCTTTCTAAATTAACAAAAATATTTAACATCAAAATGAACAATTTTTCCCTATTTTGATAAAAGTATTTTACACTGAAAATTGTGCCAATGAATAAAGTTGATTTTTTTTTTTTTAAAGAAAGATATTTCACAGAAAAATGTTTATAATTTTAAAAAAATGCTTTCTTTATTCCCTGTATATTAAAAATAACTAAACAATGGATAAATTCTGAAACAATATTAGCAATTTTACTGATTTTTCTTATTTCAAATCTAAAAAAAATTCCTTTTTAATTTTATCAAATTCAATTTTTTGTCAATGCTTAAAAGAAAAAAATAGTTTTGAGTTTTCTTTCTTCTTTTTTTTTTTTAAACAAAGAAGTTTATCTCCTAAGAAGCAAAAAGAATGTTTATGGAAGAATAATTTTTGGAATGAAAATAAATGTTAAAATAATTACACAGATATGTAACTCTAAACTTTAAGAAATTTTCACATAAAATATTTTATAAAAAAATAAATTGAATACAAACAAAATGTAACATACTTTGTCGCTCGTGAAATAACTTCAGGAATAAAAATTTACTAATATCGGAGGGAGGAAAAGTAATTTGCCATCACAGGAAATAAATTAATAAATAAATAAATAAATAAAATAATTTGTCTGGGGTTCAAATATTATGAGGATGATTATGGCTTCATTGTAAATTCAAGTAACTTGGGTGCCCCAAAGGCTCTCTTCTTAATAGCTACTACATCAAATTGTAGAAGAAGATGCTACTCCTTTCGCTGGATTGCTTCACATTACCCTTGATCCATACCTTATAATGGTGAATGTTAAGCCAGGAGGCATCCAGTACCATTTTTTTGAGTCTTTGATATGATTCGACCAAGGATTGAACCTCTTTCTCCCGCACCATTGGCAAACACACTGACCATTATGCCAATGGGCGGGTATTCATAAAATAATAAGAATGATATAAACTGAAATGTAATCTTTTATACAAATTTTTTTATGTTCAGTGGTTTGGATGTCTCTAAGAGCTCAGTCTAAAAGCAATCTAGGATTGCTTCCCTTGGACAATAAGGTCAAGGAGTGACCCCACTCTCCACATCCAGTTAGGGACAATTTGATTGTTGAAAGAAGAAAGCAGCAAAGAAGAAAGGATACCATGACACATGGTTCGATGACTGTTTTATCTGGTCTCATACAGTTTGAGTATTAAGTGATAATTTTCATTAACAGCCAGATAGTCTCCACCATAGACTAGCTGTAGAGTACAGCCATACCTTTTCCACTCGGTCTGTTTGCAATTTACTAACCCACTTTATGGGCTCCAGTGTTGATTAAGTCATTTTATCTTATGTTTCCCAGTGTTTTTTTTTTGTCCGAATAATATCTAAGTGATTAAGATTATCTTAAGAATACAATCTTACCTTTTTCACTTAAGTCTGCTTACTTTCAATTGATTATCCCCACCCTAAAGTTCCAGTGTCACAGTATATAATAAAGCACTAGTTTTCCAATTATTGATTATTCTATCATCTCTTAATCTGAACTAAATTACGAGCATCTCTTGGCCAATTAAAATATTGATAGACTTTTAGTTCATCCTAGAGCTAAGTAGCTGCATGAGAATTACACACACACACACATCCCTTATCCAATGCTAAGGCTGAGAATTATTTCCCTTTCATCATCATCATGTCACCAGCACAGATATCCCTGATCCTCTCTCGCCACTCCTCCCTATTGTTCATCACTTCAGGTAGGTCTTCAGGGCTATATCCTGTATCCTCATAGAGCTGCTGTATGTAGGTTCGAGGTAGTTGTCCTGCTTTTGCTTGGCCATATAAGGGGGACCATTGGAGAACATCACTTATGAGCTTGTCCTTGCTTCTCTCGCAGTGTCTGGTTTATCTAACTTTGATAGTTTTCATGATGGGAGGTAGGTGGCCGTACAGCTGGTGCTTTGTGGCGTGTTGCCTCCAAGACTTGTTCAGAATTGCTCACAGTATTCTTGTGTAATTGCCATCAGGCTTTTTCTTCATATGTTTAGTTAGCGTCCATGTAGTGCATCCATATAGCAGTATTGACATAACCGCTGCTTGGAAGAAACTGCATTTCATGGTCACTTTTCATGAAGCAAATGTTAGATGTGGAAAATTCTGGTAAGCTTGTGTAAAGACATTTATGACAAATGCATAATCAGTAGGTTATAAGTATTTTGAATTCTTCTTGTGAAATCTCTGGAATAGATCTGAAATGAAGAACACCAGAAAATCAGTAGAATACCTGAATTTTTAAAAATATATCACTGAAAGGATTGTGGAAAGTAATATTTACCAAATTATTTCTAGGATAAATATTACTTTCCACAATCCTTTTTTTTTTTAATCAGAAGTTTAAATGTTTCAGGTGAGGTCGTTTTACCTGTAGGCTTGTATAATTAACATTGAACTACAGATATTGCATTACAAGTCCCATCACTGCAACTTCTAGAAAAATCCTTTGAAGCAATTTTTATGCAATACTTCTAAAATCAAATTCTTATTAGATTACTACAAAAGGAAATAATCAGGACATTATTTGATTTTTGCTTTAGAATAGATATACATTATTGTTGGTCAACAGATCAAAGATATTTTTTTCAATCTTGTAAATGCCACTGAATGATACAAACAATTTATTGTTGACTTCAAATGTGCAAGACATTTTAATAAAGAAATATATCAAATATACTTCTTTTTGTAGTTCCCCCACAGCGTATGTTGTCAGCCAATATAAATAAATTACTATTTATATTAACAGCTTTTAAAGACTATCAATTTAGATACTTGTAAGTTTTTTTAGGGATGAAAGCCAATAGCAATTAAATAAAGCCTGTTTGCTGAGGATCTATTTTTCATACAGAACCTCCTTATTGTCTTAAGAGGGATGAAAAGCATACTCTAATGCATTCAGCAACAGCTGTGGGAACCAGACAATTTTTGTATGACACACCATATGATCTTGAATTGTAAGTGGGTGCCCCTACTCCAAATTTAAAGAATCCTGGAGAATATTTGTATAGCAGTGAATAAATACTTGTATTTGGGTTAAAATTATTTTTACTTAAATAGTTTAAATTTAACCCTTACTGTTACCTTGGATATTTGAAACTTTATATAATGGCATCTGTGTTTGTGTTTGAGCTAAAATTAATGTTTGATAGATTTCAATGGCATGTCAACCCATCTAGAGCTATTTTATGCCAAAAGGTTAGGGATCTGCATTCATTAAACATTCATATTGTGTAGTTGTTTCTTAATGTTTTTGTTTTTTTTTGTTGTATAGTCACAACCAACTATACATACATATATACATGCAGAAACATAACGCAATAACGATGAGCAGACACAGTTCTTTAGAAAAATATACCTCTCACTTTATTGAAAGGGTTGTATGTGAGAGGTGAGTTGGAGACTGAACAAAGACTGCAACATATTGACCCTCCAGCTCCTCCAGCCATAGCAGTGCATCTTTTTCATTCTCCTGGGCTGCTCAACTGGGGGCCTGGGGGCCCAGCCTCTGCTGGGACATGGTTCTCATTCCAACATCTTCTCTCCAACTGCCTGACTTCTGTCTCATGCGGGTTATATTATTGTTTTACGCCCACTCAATTCAACCCGTCGACAATCAAGGTTATCCCCTAATCTCTTCGACTGGATGCACCTGTTATTTACACAGGTGCATTTCTTATTTGACAGCTTGGCCGGGTCAGAGGTCAATATGCAACACACAGTCCTTATCAAATATAATTCTTAAACAGATCCATCTAACCCTTAGAAAATACCCTAACATTCACTATCACTCTCAGTCAGAATGTACCTGGGAATAATGGCAATGAAGGGGTACTTCACACTCCCCAGAACTGGAGCCTCATCATCAGATGCAGTTTAGTATCATATCCTGGAAGGACATTTTTTTGCGAGGGGTGGGGGTCTTACCCACCTCTATAAGGAATACACTCAGTATATTCTAAACTTGGTGACAGAGCAATTTCGTCTTATGCTTGCATATCAAGCAACTTTCTTAGACCTAAATTCAAGCTTAATATTAAGGAGTCACATGATACAGAAAACTAAGTATTTTATGTAGAAAAATGGAAATGGCTATTTTAAAGACTCGGATTTTTTTGTTTCATTTACATCTTTTTTTGTAAACCTTGAACTTTAAAATTAGTAATATATTTTTTACTACTTTTGTTATTCTACTGTGAAATTATTGATGTAAATACTAGCACTGTCATAGTACCATAGATACTAGCACTGTCATAGTACCATAGATACTAGCACTGTCATAGTACCATAGATAGCAAGCTAAGTCTCATAGATCCATTGCAATCAAATAATGAATTCGGTGTTTACTAGGTGCTTAATACTTATAACCTTGTGCCAAGTTTTTTTTTGTTTTTTTTTCTTAAGGGTACTTTACATGGTTTAATAGTTAGCAAACTTGGCTAGGAGACTATTGTGAGTTTGATTCTCACTGGGTGAGCCATACTTCTGCCTTTGTGCAAAGTTAAGCTTAGTAAATGACCTCTGAGTCATGAGTTTGATCCTCACTGAGTGGTTTTGTGCTAAATCAAAGCTATACATGTTTTTGTTTATATTTCTGAGATGAGGTATTATGTACATTATTTACATTTTTTGGACTATTGTCCTCATCTTTGTCGTCATGTTTATCAAAACATTTTGGCCGTTGTATACACCTGCCTTCTTCAGATGGTTGAAATATCAAACTTAGCCCTTTATTTCGCTCACTAGGGTAGACTGTTCTAGTTCCATGAGCCATTTTTAATGGATGTCAGTTATCAGTTATCTCTTATGGATAAAGGTGTTGGCTAGATCCAGTGACATACCCAAAAAGAGTGCAAGTTCAATACCCGGTGAAGGCAGTGGAGAACTTTCAGAGGAAATTAACAGGAGATAACTAATAACTGACATCCATTAAACATGTCTTGTGGAACTAGAACAGTCTACCCCGGTGAGTGAAATAAAGGGCTATGTTTGACATTCCAACCACCTGAAGAAGGCCGGAGCGTACAACAGCTGAAATGTTGTGATAAACATGGCAACAAAGATGAGGACACTAGTCCAAAAAATGTAAATAATGTACATTTTTTTTTATCCCACATTAAACTAAGCATATGCTGCATGTTTTGAAGAAATGTAGTCAAATACTGTTGTTAATGCAAATATAAAATTCACTTCTCTCCCAAATGATTTGTTTTTCAGAAATATTTGAATATAACATCAAACTACCAAAAACCTGAAAAATTTGATCTTATCAACACAATTATTAACAATCAATTTATTCTTCAAAAACATTCCATCACACATTGTATTGTACATATTTGGCTTTCAATGACAACTGGCTTTTCAAGAAGAAAGAGAAAATATTTCAGACTTGTTAAGATTAAGGAGAATATGACATAGCAACTGATGGTAAAAAAGGACTTAGTGATTTTGAAAAGTAAAAATTATGCTGTGATAAGTATGTAAGATTACAAAGGAAATATTTTGAAGGAACGAAAGTGCCATTTCCCAAGACAGGCTATTTTAAATACTAAATGGTTGGATACTTTCCAAAAAGATCTTGTTGTATATTTGATTGAAGCATAAAAACCAAAAATGAAGGTTTCATAATAGTTGCTATATTTAGCATATAAAATTTATATGTAAATGTAACAATTATTATGGGACAAAAGTAGTTGTTCATGTCTATCATTTCCCATTATAATTGTTACATTTAGCAAAGGAAATTTATATGCAAATGCAACGACTTTTATGGGACAGAGATAGTAATTCAAAGGTAGCAATGAGATAAATATGAATAAATAGCGCAATTTCCTTTGTGTCAAACAACAAATATTTTCATTTGTCTAACAAGGAAGTATTTCAAAGAAAAGTTTCTTGACAAAAAAAAAGGGGACATCAAAATATGTTCTTTATCTCTGAACCATTGTCAACATTGAGAACCTGTTCATGTGTATCATATCTAATGAACATCGCAATCCAGTCACCCATAAATTCATCCAAAGTAGATTTTTCTTTAAGGGTTTTTTTTTTTCAGGGAGCCTTGCAAGTTTTTGCTTGTACTGAAACCTTTAGGTCTCCCTTTTATTTTTTCATAGAAAAGATTTAGTTTCATATCAATAATAAAGTGTTTACTTCAAGCCAACAAAGAGGCAAATCACATCAAAGAAAAGGTTATTTGTATAAGGTTTCAAGAATAAAGTAGATTCAAGTTAATATTTGCACTATCAAGCTATCATGGATACTACAATTCAGAGAAAAAAAATTTAAAAACTTTAATACTACATAACTGAAAAAAGTTTGTATTTTTGGTTGTTATATTAACAGAGTTTATCAATAATATAACATTTGTTAAATGTATTGTATGGTATAAAGATTATTAGTAAGGCAGGTTTAAATTTCAACTTAGACTCTTTGTATTTACTTTGTAATGTTTTTAATAGTTGTGTATTCACTTTTGAAGATGAGATTTTTGCTTTCTTTATTTAATGGCATATCAACTCTTGTGGGTTATTTTCTAATTCCAAATCCATCTGTGTAGAAGAACAGCAGTGATACTATTTAACCCATAACTGTGGGGAATAAGGATTGATTTCTGGTTTCTTTGTTTAATGGCTCATCAACCTTCATGGTTTATTTAATGCCAAATCCATCCTTGTAAAAGAACAGCAGTGATGCAATTTAACCCATAGCTGTGGGGAATAAGGATTGATTTCTGGTTTCTTTGTTTAATGGCTCATCAACCTTCATGGTTTATTTAATGCCAAATCCATCCTTGTAAAAGAACAGCAGTGATGCAATTTAACCCATAACTTTGGGGAATAAGGATTGATTTCTGGTTTCTTTGTTTAATGGCTCATCAACCTTCATGGTTTATTTAATGCCAAATCCATCCTTGTAAAAGAACAGCAGTGATGCAATTTAACCCATAGCTGTGGGGAATAAGGATTGATTTCTGGTTTCTTTGTTTAATGGCTCATCAACCTTCATGGTTTATTTAATGCCAAATCCATCCTTGTAAAAGAACAGCAGTGATGCAATTTAACCCATAGCTGGGAGGATAAGGAGGTTCATACCTTTCCCAAGGGTATTAGTCCAAAAAGGGAACATAGTAGCATGGCTGGAGTTTTGAACTCCCTTTGAGATTGCAGTTATTATGCCAAGGAGAGATATTGATGTTTTGGATATGGTCGAAGAATCATGATCAAATTATTTTAGATGGAATCTTGAATTAAAGCAATTAAATCATTTAATTGATTTTAATGGCATGTCAACTTTTTTGTAGTTTTTTTATGCTTAGAGGTTAGGGAATTGTTTTTATTATAGTTTCATATTTAGACTTTTTGCTTAATTATTAATAGGAATTCCTTTTGCACACAGTCCAACTGAATACAAATAAGGTTTGGCTTGGTTGGGTTTTATGGCATATAAACCATTATAGGTTATTTAATACCAAATCTATATTATACATATATATTAAATATATATATGATTTGTGAACACATTTTGTAGATAACATTCTTAAATGAGCCTGAACTCTTTTCTATACACAGTTAAATGATTTCAAGTATTGCTATATAACAGTCAAAATTTACCCTCAGTTATTTGTTTGCACACATAGTTTGTTCTATTTGACCCATAGATAGGACCCTAGCAGGTGATACCACTCCAAGTCAGAGTGGACCTGGGAGCAATAGCAGTGAAAGGTTATTCTGCTTTCCATAAACCTCCAGCATTACTGGAGACTCACCGTCAGACTGTTTGGTGCCAAAAACAGGACACCCATTTTTTTTAAGGGGTCTTACAACTCTGCAGAGATGCAATAGGTGTATTCTACAGCTCCACCTGACTGGGCTAGAATACAAATAATTTTTAAACCAATCTATTAGACTCATAGATAAGACCCTAACAGATATTACTACTCCAGGTCAAAGTGAATTAGCAAGTAATGGCAATGAAGGGGTACTCCACATTCCCCAAATCTCCAAAAGAGCAGCCTTACCCTTGAATGCCATTTAATGTCATATCCAGAACACCCTGTTTTTTTTTTTTTGCAGGTGCAGAGGATCTTACCTCCAATAGGAGATGCAGAAAGCATATTCTAAGTCCCATTGATAGGGTCGTTAAATTATTTGATTATCTACAAAAATTTTTAAAATCTTAATTTTAAAGACTTTACAATCTTTATTGATATTTTCAATGATATTATTAGAATGCTTATTGGTAGGAAAGATATTTTAGTTAAGTCCCCGCTAGGGACCAATATTAGCATTAGTA
Organism: Sepioteuthis lessoniana; assembly: GCA_963585895.1. Taxonomy (NCBI): domain Eukaryota; kingdom Metazoa; phylum Mollusca; class Cephalopoda; order Myopsida; family Loliginidae; genus Sepioteuthis; species Sepioteuthis lessoniana. The sequence goes on along the minus strand of CAUZXS010000257.1, from coordinate 69,668 downwards.
TATCCATGATATACTAACAACGAACACAAGAGAAACAAAGAAAAAACATTTATATATGCAAGAACATTTAACCTTTTATATATATAATATACAAGTAGTACTAAAAATAAAGAATAAATGTGTCCTAACAGTGAGAACTCTAAATATATTGTTCCATAAACAAGCAGTATATGAGAAGGCTACAAAATAGTAAAAGGTTTACTTGATAATGGTAAGTAAAAAATAGCCATGTGGCTTTAACATTCACTGGCAGAGTCAGAGACAATATCTCTACAATTCAAAGAGGCAAAAAGAGGTTGAGAATGGGATTCTGGAATTGTCATGTGACCCATTACTAGACATGATAATTATCTATTCTATCCCTACAAAATCAACACTAGAAAGAAAAATGTTTACCTACGTAGTATATATCATGAAGACTTAAACAGTCAACAAGAATACTTTGATATAAAATAGATGAAAAATATCATTGTTTGGTATTTTTTTTCCCATTAATATCAACACATTATGCAAGTATGCATTTTTACTAACTGAAACATTCTTAATTCTATGAACATCTATAAAAATGACCTGCTTGTATCTCAGTGCAGTAAAATTTAATTTAAATCTAAAATATTTTCCAGAAATTTTAGATGAAACATTTACAGTTTTACTAATTTATCATAAGTTTTACTCTATCTTCTTATTGTTGCTGTTTTGTCAAAACACTTTTTGACCACAAGAGAAAATAAGATGAAATTAATAAGGAACTTCAAATATTCCACACCAGAGAGAAGCCAAACATGGATGTTATCTTCAGCCATAGAAGCAAAAGTGTTTAATAATAGGGCATAAACCTGGAGACATATTCTGACTAAGTCATCTTTATATTATTAATAAGAAGTTAGAAATTTAAAAATTTTCAAGAAAGTATTTTCATTTTTTTTATTAGTTTTGGTCCATCATGATTTTTTCATGTCATTAGTTTGATAGTCCTTTCATAATTTATACAATTATTATGAGATATGATGGCTGTCCTCTCAGTTTCGGCCGTGACCACCTCCTTTATCTCATGTCCTCTCCCCCTCCCCTACTTCCTCCTTAAATTGTAAGTGTTCATAGGTGACTCTTCAGGCCAGCCATGCTGCGACAGATTTTGCCACAGAATTGGCACAACTGATCAGTTTTGTTTGCAGTGACATTATTTGGGTGCAAGATAGATTTTGCACATTTACACAGATCGCTTTTGAGACCAGCAAGAGATTGGCACAATTTTCCACATTGGAACCTCAGTTATCAAATGACTCAAGTAAAACAATTCAGAGTTTAACCAAAAAATTTGAATCAAAAATACCTCAGTGATCAAACAAATGTTCGGAGTTAGAACACATGAGTTGAGCTGATGAAAATGGAATGTGCATGTGAATAACTGTAGCAGAGTGAGACTTTTAAGGGTTTCCAGTCTGAGACAAATCCGGACATTGCTGTTGGAAAGATTGCTTGCATTGATGAGATTGAGTGCTATAGTTTTTCTGATGGACTCAAAGTCGAAAAGGAAGACATTGATCATCCAAATAGAGGGTTAGCAAATTGAGCAGTGAACATTTTAATGATATCACACTTTAAGAAAATTCTATAATGAAAGCAAAAACAACAAACATTGGACAGGTTCTTAAGTTAAAGAGAAGAGGAAAGCAACTGTAGAGAAAGAAGATACAACTAAGCTCAAGAGAGAGAAGGTAAAAAAACAAACAAAAAAAACCCCAGAAAGATAATTACCCAGTCGTTTTATGGAGAGGGACTCCCTTTCAAAGCTATAACCCTTCCCTTTTCCCTCCCTTCGCATACACCATCACAGAGTAGACAAAAAGATATGTAAAAATGATAAAGAATTAGGTTAAATATTACTTTTATTATGCTTTTCTTTTCTGTATTTACATTTTTATGTGTTATCTTTTGTTACACGTCTTTCCATATTATATATAACTGTAGGCACGTAAACAAACATTCATCAGATGGTCAAGAACGTTTAAATCCACTTTACACTATTTCTTATTAAGAAATAATGTTTCAGATTTCAAACAGATCAGTTGTTGAACATAATTTTAGAATGAGTTATGTTTGACAACTGAGTTTCCACTATATATATATATATATATATATATATATATATATATATATATATACACCATTACATAGGCTTTTTTTATTCTTTTTTTTATATAGGAAAAGTGTAACTACTTTTTGTTTGTTAGTTTTACATCATCCGGCTCATTGGCCTAGTGGGTATAGTGTTCATCAATGGCCCAAGAGACCAGGGCTCAATCCCAGGTCGAGTCATACCAAAGACTTTAAAAATGGTACTTGAGACTTCCTTGCTTAACACTCAGCAATATTAGGTATGTATCAAGGGTAAAGTGGAGAAATTCCAAGGAAGGAGTAGCGCCCTTCTCTACAAGTCGGTATAGTAGCTATTGAAAAGAAAGCCTTCAGGTGCCAACTTTACTTTTACTTAATTTCCTTTGGGATGATAATTCCATAAGATAAAATTCAAATACAATATTTTTTAACAAACAGTAAAGAGGATCTTTTTATAAAGTTTTTTTCTTCGTCTTTCAACCATTATTCAGTCAATGCCAACAGTATGTAATTCTGAGTAGAACAAAAAATCAGAACTTAAAGATTGTGAAGATCAGAATAAATTCAGAGAATCAAGGTCTTTTACCCCCACCCAACAAAAAAACCAAAAAAAAACCCCCAAAAAAACCTAAAAAACAAGAAAGTATTTCTTCCTTAATGAATTAATACAATAAATAGATTTATACTTCACTCCTTACAATTCATCAAATGTCTCTCCATACCACTAAAACTGCTATTTTTGATATTAACCAAGCTTTTAGGAATTGTTAAGTTCATGCCTGAAAAGGTTTTAAATTCAATTAGATCAAGCTCAGATTGTTTTTTTTTAAGTGGATACTTGAATGTTTTACTGTTCCCTTCCCACTGTAAAAGGGTGCCTGTCTCTCTGTACTTACCCATTTTCTTGGTAATCATTACAAGAAGCAGATGGTTTCTTTCTTCCCACTCACCTTAAATACACTTAGATCCTCTTTCTTATAGTCAGGAATTGAGCCATTAGAAGGGATTCATTTTATCTCAAGTCACCGAGCCTAAAAAAGTTTTAAAAACCCAATTTCAATTAAAAAAACTAGAAGATAATAAATTTTTTTATTTATTCTAGATGTTTAATTTTCAGGGGTTCCTGATTGAATCCAAGATCTCTGAGTAAACCAGAAGGTTACATTTGGTGTAAACAAAAAAGTAACCCTTGGTAAATAAACAATAAAAATCAAATAAAATATTTTTTAAATATGAATGATTATCCTAAACTTTTAGAAGTGACTTTATATCCTTTTTTTTTTATAACGACCATTTTATAGCTGATATTTTATATGGGTTAGTATTGCCAGCGAATATAATTTAGACATGCATAAATAATCCAGTCATATACTTAATATTTCCAAATTCTTTTTAACTTAAATTATTTTTATTTATTTTCTTTATTAGTGCATAAATTTATAATTTACATGAATATATTAGTACATGTTGTCAATTTTGTGAAGAGTAATGATACATTAGTTTATGCCAATGGCCCGGGAGACTAGGGTTCAATCCCAGGTTGAGTCATACCAAAGACTTAAAAAATGTTACTTGATACCACCTTGCTTATCACTCAGCATTATAAGGTATGTATCAAGGGTAAGGTGGAGCAATCCGGGGAAAGGAGTATCACCCTCCCTTACACCTTGGTGTAGTAGCTATTGAAAAGGGAGTCTTGAGGTTGCCCTCGACTACAGTTGCCAGCCCTTACTACTATTAATAATAGTTTTAATAAATCTCAGTATTGTAGCTTTTTTCCAAATAAAATAAGTCAGTCCAGCTAACCATTGACTAAAACAAAACATGCTTGAAAAATAACTATTTAAAAAAAGTAAAAAAAATGCTTAGGCTTCTGTGATTGTATATATATATATATATATCTAACTATATATATTTGGTAACAGTTTCATATATTACATGCACATGTTCAGAAGCTCACAAATCCACTTATATATATATATTACACACACACACACACACACACACACACACACACACACACACACGAGTATAATATCATGTGCATCCTCATACACAAGCAAATGTTTAAAAAGAAAAAGTGGGGAAAAAAGACCATAGCAGTGAAGTAAACATTTCCCTAAGTCCATTTAGACTTCAAAGATGGCCAGAGGAAGCCATTAGAACAACAACAGAATCTGAAAATGAAACAATCATTATTTATGTTCTATGCGGTCATAGCTACAAGCAACTGTCCAACTAATAGTAATTTATATATAATAATATCTAAGGAAAATGAATCGTATTACTTACTGTAATTTTAAGAAGAATCATTACCATTCCAATAGTCATTTGGTTTATTGATTTCCTTTGTATTGTTGTTATAATATTTCAGCCAATCCATTCTATGGACAACCTTTTTTCTGTATTATACATTGCCTAAAAAGAGAGAAAAAAAAAACCCTTACCAAAGCCATGACATTAATAATATAGTTGAGTCATAGACTTCAGACATATATCAATTAGGTTTGGTTGAGTTTTATGGCATATCAACCATTATAGATTATTTAAGGCCAAATCCTGTTTTCACACATACACACACACGTAATTTGGCCAACTGCTGTTGAGGGTAACCCGAAGGCTCCCTTTTCAATAGCTACTACACCAAGGTGTAGAAGAGGGTGCTACTTCTTTCCCTGGATTGTTCCACTTACCCTTGATCCATGCCTTATAATGGTGAATGTTAAACCAGGAGGTATCAAGTACCATTTTTTGAGTTTTTGGTATGACTCAACCTGAGATTGAATCCTGGTCTCCCAGGACATTGGCAAACACTCACCATTATGCCAATGGCCAGGTAATATATATAATATGATTTGTAAACATTTTGTAGATAAAATTTTTAAATTAGCCAGAGCTTTTTTTGCACACAGTTAAATGATTTCAAACATTTCTTTCAAACATGAATGATTCTAATTACTATAAATCATTTATTTGTTTGTGTACATTTAAATGGCAATACATATGATTTTTAAGTGAATAGTTTGTCGGTAATTTCATTTCTAAATGAGTTGGAACTAATTTATTTGCACACAATTAAGTATTGCTTTTGTTTCTACACAGTTAAATGGTTTCAATTATTGGTATCTAACACAAATAATTCTATTCAATATTAAACATTTGTTTGCACACAAGTGGAATAAAAATCTCGTTATTGGATACCAACAAGACAAATTCTTCATAGAATCATCATTGACCAATAGAATTTGCAGTAAACTTATATCCATCAGGTATTTGTTTTTTTTAAGTTACACATATATGAAAAGGTTATTCAATCCATATATTTACTGTTTTCAAGACGAAAAATTTTGATAAAATTCCATGATGGGTTCTACAAAGATTTAGTTTTATATCAATCCAAAATTATACTTTGGTTTTTCATTTATTTATCAGTGAAAATTTATTAAAAGACTTTGCTCTTACCATTCAATAAACATATGGGACCCCCGTCCAAGAAAACAAAAATTAAACCTGTGGATAAAGAATGGATCATGACTACTGTTCAGATTTTACAAGTATTAAGCTATTAAGGAAGGTGTTGGATTGTGATCCTGTTCTAAGCCATAAACAACTTTTTGTCTGAGATTTATAACCATTAATGTTGCATTCTGGGAAAAATTAATCTTCTAATTACTATAAAAGACTTAGCTCAAGTAAGCTATTTAATACAATGTATCCTCCTAGGAAAAAGGTTTTGCTGATTTTGGATTCGTCTATTTGGAACTTTGCCCATTCTAGATTCAATGCTGAATTGGATTCTGCAATTTTTGACACGTGAGTTAACAGAAACTAAACTCTTTCATAAGTTTATTCTCTGTATTACCATTTAATTTCACAGCTTCAAACAAAAAGTATCCAAAATTTCCTTCTCAATTAGTTTACATATCAGGCTTTCAATTTTCTTGGGAAAAAATATTTAGACTTTATAGCATATCATAAGATTTTTTTACATACCATATGTGATGTGTATACACATACTAAAAATAGGCTTTAACTACTTTAACATTTAATGTTTTGTTACTATTTAAGAGAGTTTAAAATCTTTTTACTGCTTTTAATATTATATACATTATTTTCACTGTGCAAATTATTTACACCCATTTTAATTGGTGTGTGTGTGTGTGTGTGTGTGTGTGTGTTTGAGGGTTTTTTTTTTTTTACCGAAGTCTGAGTAATTCGCAAGTTTACTCAAGTTGCCAGGACTCTTCAAAGTATTCTAGCAGATCTTAAAGTCTGGATGGATTCAATTATTCCTCTGATCTCTTGTTCCCCCAGGCTCTTTTCCAGATCTTTGGCAACCATTCCAAGAATACTAAGTACAATTGTTATCATCAGCACTTTCATGTTTTATACTTTTTCATCTCTCTTGAAAGATACAAATATTTACCTATCTTCACTTTCTTTTATTCAATTGTTCATTAGAAAATCAAAGTCCACTAGTTGACAAGATTTTTTTTGTTTTGTTAATACAAAGTCTGGTCTTCTCACTAGGATTGGGTGATCTGTTAGCATCTCAAAGTCTCAAAAAACTTGATGCATTTCATTTTCTAGGAAAAATTCTGGGTTCTTATTCCGTCCAAAGTAGACATACCCTTTCATCTCCTCAATTTCATCACTTCCCACTACCTCGCTGTGGTATAGCCTTGGAATGCATGAGTAGTTTTCATCGAGTTTATACTGAGGCCAATGACCAAACTTTGATATATCTATTCAGTCAGCATGGCTTATCAGCAAATTTAAAAATATCTATTTCTTAGCATTCTGCTAATTGATTTTAATGGCATGCAAACCCATCTAGGGTTATTCTATGCTTTGAGGTTAGAGAATTGCATTTATGGTACAATTATATTCAGTTTTGTGTAACTGGTTCTTAAGTTTTTCTGCACACAATTATGACAAAATATCCCTATTTAATACAAATAATTTTCACACAGTTGTATAATTGCAAGTATTCCTATCAAATTCCAATAATCATATTGTCTAAAGAAATATATAATAATTGTTTACACACATTATATAGTTTCAAGTAATGAATAATAATAATCCTTAATAAAAGTTGGTGACCGTAGTCAAGGTTTACCTGAAGGCTCTCTTTTCAATAGCTACTACACCGAGGTTTAGGGAAGGGTGCGACTCCTTTTTCTGGATTGCTCCACTTTATCCTTGATCCATACCTTATAATACTGAGTGTTAAGCAAGGAGGCATCAAGTACCATTTTTTGAGTCTTTGGTATGCCTTGACCTGGGATTGAACCCCAGTCTGTCGGACCATTCGTGAACACCTTCAAGTAATAATTCTTAATATAAACAACTTAGTTATAAGCATCAACAATTCTTATTGAATACAGACAATTCTAAACAGATGTATTTGACTCATTGATGAGATCCTAACAGGTACTACCACTTCAGGTCAGAGTGAACCTAGGAGTAATAGCAAAGAGATTCAAAAAGAATACCTATATCAAGAAATTGTACAAGTGAAAAATGCTTTGCAGTTAGATAGCACTAAAAAGAATAATAGATTTGACACACAAGTTGTTCGAGTTTGGTTACCATAACACAAGAAGATATCTGTGTTTAAATTATTTTTTTTAAGTGACGTACAAGATTTTTTCTAACTGTACATTGTACACAGTTACAGATCTGTTTAGGATTTGAAAAAAAAATGAAAATCACAGAAAAAAAATAGAGAAGACTTGATCACTAAAAACTAGAGAAAAAGAGGCACACTTTAACTAATGGTTTAATTGGACATATACCAACATTTAAACCAACAATTAAACCAATGGTTTAATTGGACATATGCCAACATTTTGTAGTAGAAGGAGGAGACAGTGGGTGGTTAATTACTGCGATACAGTCATGAGCAACAATTAAGAATAATAGTCTCTTACAAAGCCAGTCAGCCATACTTTGGTGAGAAGACAAGTTAAATAAAACAAAAAAAAAAAAAGTCCTGCTCTGTTCATCTAGAGGGCAAAATACACGTAGATGACATAAGGAAAAATGAGAAGATGGCTGAAAAGCCAAGAACAAATAAGCAAAAGAAAGAAAGCATAAAAATGTTGATGGGAGGGGGTTGGCTTTTCTTTTTTTCTTTAAATCATTTTATATTCTTCTATAGATTTACTCCGTGATCTTGAAACTTTATTTATTTTTTTTGTCCATGTACCATGTCACATTTTAGAATGCCATTCACATTCCTAAGATTGTTGGACTGAAAAGATGTATTGTTGTTTGTAGAAAAATCAATATACTAGGTTGAGTCAAAAGTTTTGCAATATTTTAGTAATTTAGTAAATTTGGCAGCTCCAGATGTTTTTGCCAAGGTTGTGAAGGTGACAAGCCATACTGGACTGTTAGGTTGCCTGATACTCTCTAAGTGCTACTCACCAAATTTGCCTCTATGACTTGGAGCATGACCTTAGAATCTCTAGTTTTTGGCTTACCTGACCTTACTGATAGGGCAAAATTTCTTGAACCATCTGGCTATCATACAGTGATCAACTGTGCCTCCACATTTTGTGCAATGAATACTTCTAGTTACCTCTGTGATATATATATATATATATATATATATATATACACACACACACTACAAACTAGTATGTATCAAAATATGAGAAAATTTTTTACTCCCCATAGTAATAGGAGTTTCTTTCTGTCAATAAGTAAGTAAAGTTGGTGACCTTAGTCTTGAGTGAAATGAAGGCTCCCTTTTCAATAGCTACTACACCGAGATGTTGGGGAGGCCGCTACTCGTTTCCCTGGATTGCTCCACTTTACCCTTGATCTGTACCTTATAATACTGAGTGTTAAGCAAGGTGGAATCAAGTACCATTTTTTGAGTCTTTGGTATGACTCTACCTGGGATGGAACCTCAGTCTCCCAGACCATTGGTGAACACTCGACTCATTAGGCCAATGGCTCAGTTTTCTGCCAGTAAGTGGTCCTAATTCTCGCCTCAAACTCCAAATTTCTTCTCTGAAGTGGAATTTCCCCTCTGGTTGACATCCACTGGATTAACCAAGTTGATCTTTTACACTCCTATAAAGATCAAAACAATCCCACCTTAAGAGGCTTAAATGGAAGAATTCACACAATTAAAGAACATGTAGGTTTACAGCTTAAAACTTTTAATTTGTTGAGAGATAAGGCTGAAAGCATATTTATCTTATAAGTGATTTATATCACTAGATGTGATTGATAGTTTTATTTAATAAGAATTCTAGTTGAAATCAAATTAGTCTTGTTAAAGTTGAGGTCACTTAAATCAGATAAGACTAACACAAGACATAGGTATTAAAAGATAAATACAATAAAATTGATACAAATAGGAATGTCTAACATTACAATGAATAGAAAAAGAATTTCTATCTGATCAATGTTAATATAGAAAGAAAAATACCAAATATAAATTTTTACTAGCAAAGTTACAAAGCCTTGGACAAAAGTTGAAAGAGTTTCTAAGACTATCATTAAAGTTTATAGGCTAATTTAACCTTGTCAATCTGACATTTAAATAGCAGTTAGCCTCAAATAAGTAAATGTGCTAAACATTTGAGTCATTTAAACTAAATGACTTTAGTTTTTAATTTCCTTACTTAGAATCAAAGAATATTAATGCTCGCCTTAAAAACAAGAGAATGCACTGCTTTTCAGATGCATCTTTCAATAGATTGATTTTAATGGCATATCAACCTGTCTAGAGGTATTTTATGCCTCAGCGATAAGGAATCATGTTCATTGTATATTCATATTTTTCATATAGTTGTTTCTAAAGGGTTTTTTTGCTCATGGTCATATCAAATATAATGATTTTTAAACAGATCTATGTGACAGATAGAAGCCTAACAGATACTGCCAAACCATGTCAAAGTAGACTTGGGAGAACTGACAAGGAAAGGGGTACTCCACACTCCCCAAAACTGAAGCCCAACCATCAAATGCAGATTAGAGTCACACACAGGACACTCCTTCTTTGGAGAGGTCTTACCCTTCTGCAGGGAATACTAACAAAATATTTTAAGCCCCACTGGTGGTGGGGAGATGTACCTTTGTTAATGTCTATAAAAACAAAAAGTGTCTTTTTTAAAAACACATCAGTATTTTATGGGTTATTTAATGTTAAAGCCATCCTCATGAAAGAATAGTAGTGGTACTATTTAACCCATAGCTGAGGGAACAAGGGAGTTTATACCTTAAGGTTTGATTTGGTTTGGTGGCATATCAACCATTGTAGGTTATCTAATGCCAAATCCATTTTTATGAATATAAACAGTTCTATTTCAAACAATTCAGTTTAGCATAAGTACACTGTTTAGTTCTATTTAACCCATAGATAGGACCCTGTCAGGTGCTCCTGGGAGCAATGACAAGTACTCAACATTCCCCAAAGCACCAGCATTACTGGAGCCTCACCATCAGATTATTTAGTGTCATATCCAGGACGCTTGTTGGGGGAGTCTTACCCCTCTGCAGAAATGCAGTTGGTGTATTCTACAGCCCTAGCCAACAGAGCCACTTTCCTAAAAGTATTAGTCCAGTGTGTTAGCTATTACACCATGTAGATTCCTCTTTGTCTTAAAAACAAAAAGAACAGACAGACACAGTATATCTTGGCTGATAATGTTTCACTTAAAAATAAAATTAAGATATGGCCAATGCAATATGAACCACTGGTGAGTTCTGCTATATTTTTTTGTAAGTGTGAACTGACCCATGTATCACATTGAATGTGTTAATGTTAAATGCTTTATTTTTTTTTGTTCGGTTTTTCATTTCAAAAAAGAAATTCCAACATGATATTTTTTTAAAGACAGAAATAAAGATAAAATATAATTAAATGATATACACAGTAATGAGAGTTATAATCTGAAGGGAGTGGCATAGAAAAAGTTGATGATGTTCAATCGTATTCCTTTAGCCCATTTTGATTTTTGCTTCTTATCACAAGTTCCAAATTGTTATTCTATGATCATTAGAAAGCAGCAGAGATAAAAAAAATAAAGAAAGTCTCAGATGAGATATAAATTCACTTCCTTTATTCAGGCAGTCTACCTTTCCATGACAGTTGCCAGACCAATTAGATCACAGAGACCAACTGTCTTCAGTCATTGAAATCTAATCACATATTTATTTTCCTAAAGTGTTTGGATATGCTGTCAGATATCATTATAGCCCAGATTTCCCTAACTTTCACTCACCATTCATCTATCATCCACCACTCCTGGCAAGTCTTCTAGACTACATCCTGTGTCCATACAGAGTTGTTGTAGATAAGTTCTAGCTGGTCATCCAACACTTGCTCTTCTGTGTGTAGAGGTCCATAGGAGAACATTGCTTATGAGTTCATCCTTACTTCTCCAACAGTGTCCCACATGTCTTGTTTGTCTAATTTGAATGTTTTTTTAAGATGGGAGGTAGGTGGTCATACAGCTGCTATTTTGTTGGATGCCTGCACTAATATCCTATGCACCACATAATTTTAGTTCACATTTTATACTGGGTATAAGACAACCCTTAATTTTGGGGGGTATTTTTTTTTATGTTAAAATATTGTAATATATGCTGACATAAATCTGTGTATATTGAAATCATAGATTGTAGTGAATCTGACAGTATGATAGAAATATGCGGAAAGTTGGCTAAATCAAACCCTTAACTCCGATCTAGATGTGTGATATTTCGTTCTTTTTATTCCAAAGAACTTTTTCAAACCGAAACCATTTTATGAATTTTTCTATTTATAAGCAAATGAGGAAATTGATGAGAGGATAGAGGTGTTGCAGGAAGAAGAGAAAGGGTTTAAAGTCAAATGTATCAGGTTTCATTAAAGATTTTTTTGTTGTTGTTAGTTTGAAAAAGTTCTTTGGAATAAAAAGAACGAAATCACACACATCGAAATCAGAGTTACATGTTTGATTTATTCAACTTTCCACATATTTCTATCAAAATGTACGTATATATATATATATTTTGTTGAATGTGATATTAAATAACAATACAGAGAATAAACTTACGAATAGGTTTTTGTTCCAATTAACTCACTAATGATTGGTATGAAGTCCTGAGTCAATAAAGATTATAAGGAAGTCTCTCTGGCATTGTGGTTAATGTGCTGGACAGCAACATTGTAGTAAGCAAGTTCAAATTCCATTCATGCTATAGCTTTCAATATCAGGCTAATACTCTTGGGAAAGGCATGAACCTCCTTATACATGCACCAATAGGTTAAATAGTACCACTACCATTGTTCTGTAAGGATGGCTTTAGCAATGAATAACCCATGAAGGTTGAGATGCCATTATACAAAGAAACAAAACCAATAAAGTGGTTGGAGGAAATAGAATTGGTGATCAGAGTAAAAAATCCTGGATGTGACCATTTGCATTTCACTTTGTGCTAATGCCCTTTGGGAAAGGAATAAATATAGTTGTTCTCCATCCAGGTATGAGTAAATAGCATGGCAGATTAGGTTCTTTAGCCTTGGTTGAGCAACCAATCTCAGAGAAGAAAAAGTCAATTTAAACTAGCTTAATCCTGCTTGACATTGTGTCACATTTTGTTCATGGCACACACACACACACATATATATATAAAATAATAATTATAATAAGTAAGAAACCATAAGCTAACACTGGTGTGAAAAACTCAGAAAAAAAGTAAATTATATATATATATATATATATATATATATATATATATATATTACACACATACACACACACTACACTTCCACCCCTAATTGATGTTACAAAGAAACAGAACAAAAAAAATTGAATTAATAGTTGATAAATTATGTATCATATTTCTTTATTAAAAATGAATTGTTTTACATTGAGTCAAGTTAAAATTTGAACTCGTATAAATGCACCCTGTGAAATGTTGATATCTGGTAAGCCAGAAGCTGTCTATGTGTGTGTGTGTTCACTTCTCAGCAACCAGTCTTTGAGAAGGAAAACTCTGAAAATTCAAACCAGCTGTACTCTACTTTAGTGACCTTGTGTCACATCCACAGAGGAATTGGGTAAATACATATACAAGTAGTAATATAACTTGTATTATCAATTCCTTTTTACAAGTATTTATTTTATGTCGATAACATGAAATGTATCACATTTGACAAATATGACTTTCATATTGTCAATAATGAGGACTGTAATTGATAAAAAATATCTATCAATGATGAAGATCGTAATAAACAAAAAATACAAATTAGATCTTTACCAGAAGTTTATTCTTTATTTGCAATTATTGCAGCCTGTTAATAATTGTTGAATCAGTCTAAGATTTTTAACAGAAAAAAGAAAAAGAAACTGATGAAAGAAATACTAGTAAAAAAATTAATGATCACCACTTATGTTTCCTAAAAGATTTTTTTTATACAACTATTGCCTGCATTAACTGATTTTTTCCAGCTTATTTAAAAATACAGTGAGTGCATCTGAATAATCCTGAATTTTCATAGTATAAATACTCAATCTATTATGATTAATATTCATTAATGAATTAAGTGCACTGACAAGGAAGGAGGTTATATTAAAAAAATTTTGTATAAAAATAAATGTTTTCTTCATTAAGCTACACACTAATTAGATGTACACACATGGATAAAAAAGATGGCGCACTTCTCTCCTCCACTTGTCATCTGTAGACTTTGTTTTTGTGAAATAAAATTTAATTTCTGAAGAAGGTATGCTAAGATCCAAAATATTTGTTTAATTTTCTGTAGTCTTCCTTTTCTTGTATGTATGCGTGTGTTTGTGCATGTACATGCAAAAGTCACCAGGATTCTTTTTGAAATTTAGATAATACATATTTAAAAGAATTCTATAAAATTTTTAGTAATTTGGGCTCGAACACAGATCACAAGACTCCAGAACAGTAAGGGTATTTTGATGTAAATTTTACTTGAAGAAAATTCTTCTGTTTAGATTTGGAGGGGAAAGTGATAGTCAATTAACCTGTGTTTCGGGTTTAAACTTTAAGACTGGTTGCTTACCAATTATTCTCCCTCCAGCTATGGGTAAATAGTAGGGCAGACTTGTATGTGTGTGCGCATGCAAAAGTCCCCAGCATTATTTTTGAAATTTACATAATACACATTTAAAAACTTGTTACAGAAACTTTTGTGCAGCCCCAATATAAGGATCTTTTATTAATATCTAGTTTCATTAGTTATTGTTCTATCTAACATGAAAAAGAGATTTCTTCTTGTGTAGTGGCTAAGCTGCTGGACATTGTAATGAGTTTGGACTCCATTCGAGCTATAACATTTATAACATTTACTTTTGGATTGATACCCTTGGGAAAGGTTAAGAACTCCATAATGCTTCCCAACCTATCTATAGGTTAAATAGTACCACTACTATTCTTCTACAGTAGTATGGTCTGGGAGACTTGAGTTCAATCCCAGGTCACATCATACCAAAGACTTTAAAAATGGTACTTGATACCTCCTTGCTTAATACTCAGCAATATAAGGTATGTATCAAGAGTAAAGTGGAGCAATCCAGGGAAAGGAGTAGCACCCTCCCCTACACCTCAGTGTAGTAGCTATTGAAAAGGGAGCCTTCTGGTTGCCCTCAAATACAGTCACCAACTTTACTTACTTATTCTTCTACAAGAATGCATTGACATTAAATAACCCATAAAGGTTGATAAGAAACAAAACCAAAACTAACTATTATATATAACTTTATAAGTTTTAAATGTCAAAAATATTTAACTATACATTATATCAATTAAATCCATAAGCAATAATTTGAGCCTTTCTGTTGCAAGTATTTAATTTTCAATAAAATATGCTAAATTTGAAAGACTTAAACTAAAGAAGTATATAAAAAGATTACACTAATTTTAATTGATTTCAATATGAAAAAAAATAATTCATATAATTATTTTTAATATGTTTGATAATAAAACAATATTAGAAATCAATAACACCTTGTATATATTTATCAAGCCCAGTTTTGTTAAAAATAGTATGCAAATTATCCACACCATATACAATATAAACCTTTATTTCTTAGTGATATATAACATACATTTCAGGATTTTAAATACACTGATAACAATGGCTGTTTTGAGGCGAATCTAACTTGGCTAGACTTTAATAGAGAAAACGTTAATAAGATGAACATTGAATATTCATTGAGAATAAACTAACAGAATTATGACATTGTGATGTAGTTTTTGTAACAGACAAATAATCTCCATTATATTTCACTAATTTTTATACAATTGAAGCAATATTTTCTATGTTCCCTTTGAAAGAAAATCTATGAGAATTACAGCAAAAATCATGTCATTGTCATTCCAAGACTAAAAATATTGAATATCTTTGACAAACCTGTGCTTTTAACATTCAACATGATTTTCATTCCAAAAATAAGTGAAGAGAAAAAGACGACAAGTCTGACTTTTATTGATATATTTATATAATTCAACAAGAGAAAAAGAGTCTTTACACTGTATAGGATTTTTTTTATGAGTTTCCAATAGAAAAGATCTTTTATGAAAAGTGGGGTGGTTGTTGATCTGTAGACATGGTTATAAGTTCATTGAAGCAAAAGAAACCCAGACAAGATTTGCATGGTTGATTTCATTTCAGTTTTGGGATATATCAGAGTATAATTGCTAATGTGTACAATTCATTTATATACTCAAGTCAATTTATATCTTAGACAGTTATGACGCTATGATAAACACCTATTAGCATAAATGTTGATACCATAGAAAAATCAGGGATTTTATGAATATAATTAGTATTTTGTAATTTGCTTGAAGCATAGCACAAATTATTTTATTTTATTTTATTTTATAGCATTAAATTAATTTAGAGGGCTATTACAATGCAAAATAATAATTATTAGAGTCTAATTAATTTCAAAGGAAAACTTCATAATTAGAGACTTTTTTTTTTTTTTGGATAAATCAACACGATGTTGGAGGTTCAATTTTTTTTCTTTTGAAATTAGACTAATAATCATTATTTCACTTTGCAATAGCCTTCTAAATTAATTCAATACTATAAAATAGAATATAATTAGGTTTAAGTGTTCACCAATGGTCCGGGAGACCTGGGTCCAATCCCAGGTCACATCATACCAAAGACTATTAAAATGGTACTGGGTACCTCCTTGCTTAACACTCACCAATATTAGGTACGTACCAAGGTTAAAGTGGAGCAATCAAAGGAAAGGAGTAGCGCCCTCCCCTACACTTTGGTGTAGTAGCTATTTAAAAGGGAGCCTTCTGGTCACCCTCGAATACGGTCGCCAACAACATCCTATGATGACCTCACATAGTCTAGCAGAATGAGTTTAGAACATCTAAAAAAAAAAAAAAAAAAAAAAAAAAAAAAAAAAAATCAACATAGATCTTATTCAAAATGTAATTTTACTGTAAGAAATAACATTTGCAATTTTGTTTTCTCATTGTCATCACTTTGTTTTAAAGATTATCTCATTTAAATGCTTGCCCTCACAAGCTTTTAACTTTTAAAGCTTCACTGTGGAGTTCTGAGGTGCTTATTTAGTCATTGTTTGACTTGTTGGCTGATCCCCCCCTCCAATAAGTGTCCTGGAAAGAACTTTAAACTGCATCTGATGGTGAAATTCCATTCCTGGAGCTTTGGAGAATGTGGAACAATCAGTTATTGCCATTAGTCTTACGTCCATCTTGTTAGGGTCCCCATCTATAAGGTCAGATAAAACTATTTAATCATTTACAGTACTTGAAAGTATTTGACAGCGTACAAACAAATGATTAATTTTTCATCATTCAACATGTGAAAGCACGTGTGATACCCTGTCCTCATCAGCTGCCAACCAGGGGTGATAACACAGTTTTGGTAGCTCAAGGCAGTACTGCCACTCCTGGCGTTACCAAGCAGCTTTTGCCAATGGACAGGGTATTAAGAGAATTTATATATAACGCCAGATCAATTAAGAGCAGAGACTACATTGGGCGTTAATCTTCATTTTTAGTGTGCAGTTTGTGATTTAAAAAAACAACAAAAAAAGAAAATGTGTTTACTTTTGGCTGTTAATGTTATTACGGGTTTACAGTAACCGTTTCTTACATAATCACATGGGAATGGTGGTTCCACGTGTATTTCCTTCATGCTGAAGACTTCTTGCTTTCGACCAAATCCAACTTGATGCATATTGCGCCACGGTCTGAAGACGATTTGAGGCAACTTTCAAACTGAATTATTAGTATTAGATAGCAACCATTGAAACCATTTAACTATGTGCAAATGAATAAATAATGTTGAATAGAATTATTAGTATTAGATAGCAATACTTGAAACCATTTAGTGTTTTGAATATGACATTAAATTGGATCTGTTAGTGAGACACCAGTTTTAGAGTCTGGGGAATGTAGAGTACCTCTTCATTACCATTACTCTCAGGTCTACTCTGACCTGGAGTGGTTGTACCCATGAGGGTCACTATCAATAGGTCAAATTAGAACTGTTCAATCTTTGACTAAGGATTATTATTAGTTATTTAAAATCATATAATTATGTGTAAGTTATTCATATTAGATTGATAGAATTACTTATATTGAATAGCAATATTTGAAACCATTTTTAGCTGTTTGCAAACAAATGATTAGTATTAGATTGGAATACTTGATAAATTGAATTACTAATGTTAAATATCAATACTTGAAATCATTTAACTGTGTGCAAACAAATGATTTATGTTAAACAGAATTATTAGTGTTTGATTAGAATGATTGAAACCATTTAAAAATAAAGCTACCAAAAAACTTTTCACTTTCAAATCATTTGTAAATAGGATTTGATATTAAATAACCATTAAGGGTTGATGTGTCATCAAACTAAATAACCTAACCTGGCCATTGTTTCTGATATAGCTGTAATTTCATGACAAATAAAATCTTTCAGTTAATCAATTGTCGACAGCCTTTGATTAAAACTTAAATCTTGAGGTATCCCAAGAAAAAGTAATAACAAGTGGATAGATCTGTTAGTGGACATAGGATATTACCATGTTGTGAGATAAGGTAACTGAAACAGCATAGCTATAATGTTATATATATATATATATATATATATATTTGTTACATAGCCAGATATATGGATGTGTGAAATAGAGATAGGGAATCCGAAATACAACACTTTACAACTTCTTAGTTCAGGTACGAAACTTTTTATTACCTTTGAGTTAAAGGTCATTTGACATGAGGAGACAGAGACACAATCTTTCTATGCTGACTGCTTTTACATCGTCAGCTCTCAACCCAACCAACGCGCTGCGTCTGTAGCACACAAATTTGTCTGGCCTCGCCCAGCTCTGAATCTCGACTCTCGTTCGGAGACAGGAACTCAACTCACTGCTTTTTCTCAAATCTCAGCCCATGCTTCCGGTGCGTGACGTCACCCACATCCCCTGGTCTCAATTCCTATCTGGGATTTTTATTTTGACATCTCTGAATGACACATCCTCTCCATGTGCGCGAACACCTGTGTTAATGTTGCACCTAACTAACCCATGCACTAAGCAAAAGGTTCTCAGCCTAACTAAACCGAAAGGCAAGATATATAAAACAAAATCCCTCGGCAATTATATTACAATATTAGATATATACATTTAATTCATGGAATCTAGACTGTGACCCCTGGGTTTCATGGAGTTTTTTGCAAAACAACAATCATCAGACAGTTAAGAAAATGAAATGAATTGAAAATAAAAAAAATACAGTAAAAATAACATGATTTTGTAGAAATCTTTGTGTGATTGTGTGCATATGCTTGTGTGGGTCATAGTTGTGTATTAATGTGTAGATGTGAATGAATGTATAAACGCAGTGCGTTGTTTTAACCGGATATAAATTCGTAGATGTATCTCAATTTTTTGCTACATTATTTTATTTCTGTATGTGTAGGTGACTATAGCTAAGGAACAAAACATCATCATTGCATTTCGAGGGGAATGAATAAAGATTTGATTTGTAAGCATATTTAAACGGTTCTATTAAAAAAATCACGATACATCTATGAATTTATATCCAGCTAAAACAACATGCTGCGTTTATACATTCACTCACACCTACACATATATACATTAATACTCAACTATAACCCAAACAAGCATATGCACACACCTACACACACACACTGGATGGGAGGTAACTTTTTGTGTTGCTATGAACTAAGAGAAGAATATCTTCAACCATATTTTCCCTATCACTTCTCTTGAAACCATAAATTGAATTTGAGGAAGGAAAATAAAGTTTAGATACCAATAAAAAATTATGCAAGTGCCTTCACCAAAATTTATAAATCCCTTTACTTTATCAAGCTATGATATCAATTTTATTTTTTAATTAGCATTCGAAATTGTGGCATTTTACTTAAGATTGAACACTGACCTGATAATCGTGAGAAATATGCATCTCTTTCAGTTTCAGAGCAAACTAAAAGTCTATTGTGTAGGTCTATACATATATCCGAGATTTGAACTGGAGTGATTTTCATTTAAGAAATATAGTTAGATTATTTGGTTTAATGGCTTATCAACTGTTGATGGTTATTTAATGCCAAATCCTGTTTATACATATATTAAAGGGATGGGTAAACTTTTTGAAGGGTGGGCCACATCATTGGGTTATGAATTATCAAAGGGCTGTATCTTTGAAAATCAAAATAATATTATCTGCATTTCTGAAAAATTTAGTCTTGATTCAAGTACAAGGGTTTTTTTTCCAGAGGTTCCTGTGGGCCACACAGAACAGTACCCATGGGCAACAATTTGCCCACCCCAGATATATTATGATTTTTAAGTGAATAGTTTGTAGATAACATCTTTTAAACGAGCCAGAGCTCATTTGTTTGCATACACTTAAATAGTTTCAAGTATTGCTATCTAACACTAACAATTTTATTGACACACTATAGTTTCAAGTATTGCAATCTAATTCTAATAATTCAACTTAATATTAATCATTTGTTAGCATACACTTAAATGGTTTCTAGTATTGCTATCTAACACTAACAGTCCTAACACATCACTCAATAAATCTTGTGCCTAACTAAGAAAACAACAACTTTTAGGCAAAATTGACTTTATTGATCAACAGTCTCCTAGGGTGATACACTGATTCCAACGCTTCTCTAACAATTCAATGCCTTTTTTATAGAACAGTCTGTCTTTGGCCTCAAAATACGCCTTAGTTTTCAATATCACTTCTTTATTGGAGCCAAATCTCTTTCCTTGGAGCATGCTTTTGAGGTCCACAAACAGCCAGTAGTCACTGGGGGACAGATCTGAAAAATAGGATGGGTGCAGAAGCAATTCGAAGTGGAATTCATGTAGTTTTGCCATCGTTGTGATCAACTTGTGACACAGTGCATTGTCTTCTTCATTTATGGTCATTTTGTGGTAATTTCTTCCTTTAAATGCACCAATAATGCACTATAATATTTGTTATTGATGGTTCTTCCTTTCTCAAGATAATTAATGAACAAAATACTTAGCACATCACAAAATATGGAAGCCAAAACCTTGCCTGCTGATGTTTGCGTCTTTGGATGGCTTTCACCTGCTGCTGTCTACTCAGCTGACAACCAATTTCACCTCAGACTAAAGTGTTTCACCCATTGTCACATATTACGAAAAATCTCCTTTTTATTGCATTGAAACAGTTGCAAACAATGCTCTGAATCGTCGACGTGTTGTTGTTTTTGACTGTGAGCAAACGCCCCACCCACTGTGAACACAGCTTTCTCATTGACAAATGTTCATGCAAAATGGTGAATACCCAGCCTTCGGATATCTTCAATTCCTCTGCTATCTCATGCAACTTTAATTTATAATTACGAGTTTGGAGTTTTTAAGTATTTTCTGGGACAACTACCAAATTTTGATAACCTGAGCATTCAGCATTATTTGTGTCTGTAGGACTGCATTTAAAGTCAGCATCACCCCTCTTAATCATTTTTTCCTACAGAGCAGAGTCCAAAAAATACTTATCAAACCATTTCTTTGTTTGAACAGTGTTTTTTTTTTTTTTCCATCAGAAAGCAATGCTTTATGAATACGCAAAATTCAGATTTTTCTGAAGTTTTAAAAATTTGCAACAGTAGCTTCACTTAAATAACTAATTTGTAAACCGATAATCCGACTGGGCTCAAATTTTGCCACGTGCCATTTGAAGGTTAGTACTTTATAAAAGTCATATGGATTTTTTTATTTGTGATGTCATCTCTATGTCAGGCCCAGGGTTTATAAAGGGATGTGTTATTGCCTCACAATGGTTTCAAGTATTGCTATCTAACACCAACAGTTCTATTGCCACATAATAGTTTCAAGTATTGTCTATCTAATTCTAATAATTCAATTTGATATTGAGCATTTTACACAAATGGTTTCAAGTATAGAAAATTATATAGTTGACCACCAAATGGGACCCTAATAAGTAGCATCACTCCAGGTTAGAATGGACCAGGGAATAATGGCAGAGAAGATGAATACCACATTGTCTGGGGGAGGGAGACTAGATAAAGAAAAAAATCCTAATTAATTGTAAGCTGGGTTTGGCTCTTTCAAAGGCTCTTTGTGTGTAGATGAATATGTACATACCTCTTTGTATAGATATATCTATATTTAGGGAGATTTTTTTGCATGCTTGAAGTATTTCTCTCCCTAAAAAGAAAAACAAAAAAAAACGAAAGATGAAGCAAGTAAGAGCCCGAATTTACCCTGCCACTGAAGTAAAAATAATAAAAATACAGAGCTTATGAAAAACCTGTAGCAATATACAAGTATAAACATGCTTGTTAGATGTTTGTGAACAGCTTTTTATCTCCTTTTAAAGAAAAAAAACATACATATTTTGTAGTTTGATCAGTCATCTATAAAAAGTTGAAAAAATGAAAAAAGAAATTGTATTGTCTTCTGAATTCTTTCAGAGTTATTTGGAATTCAATAAATTGAGAAATTTTGTAAATTTATATTTTTCTTTGCTTTGAAGGATTTAATGTTATAAATTTAATTGTTTTCTTTTTATTGATTTAAGACTTAAGGGAGGGAATTATAATTTTAGTTTTCAGACAGTTAAAATAATGCTACACGTTATATAAAAATTCATTCCTTCTAAGTACTGAACTTCAGTCAGTAACAACAAAAAATAAAACTTATTGTATTGATAAGTTATATATATATATATATATATATATATATATATATATAATAAATATATATTAGATATATATACATATATATATATATAATTCATGGAATTTAGACAGTGACACCTTGACATGCAATGATGATGTTTTGTTCCTTAGCTATAATCACCTACACAAACAGAAATAAAATAATGTAGCAAAAAATAAGATACACCAATGAATTTATATCCAGTTAAAACAAAGCTCTGCGTTTGTACTTTCCCTTACACCCACACATACACACAATAATACACAACTATAACCCACACACAGTTTCAATCACATGTAAAGATTCCTACAAAATCCCAATGGTTTTTTGACTGTATTTTTTTGATTTGATTCATTTCATTTTCTTAACTGCCTGATGATTGTTATTTAGCAAAAAAACCCCATGAAAACCAGGGTTGCAATCTCAAATTCCATGAATTAAACATATATATCAAATATATATATATTATTAATATATATTAGCTCTATCCTAGATATTGAGCACTCTCCATATTATATTGCACTTAGTTCTACACAAACCCACAAAATGATTTAGTGACAACCAACACTTTTACAATATATATATATATATATATATCTCCAAGAAGTAAGCCAGAAGGAAAAAGCATAGAGAATATCTTGATAAGACTTGGACAAAAAAAAAAAAAAAAAAAAAAAAAAAAAAAAGAAACACATTGATTATGAATTTAGAAGCCTTTAGAAGCATGTTTAAGTCCAGAGCTTGATGGTAATTACACAAGAATGCTGTGAGCAATATTAAACAATTCCTAGAGACAGCACCCCCACAAAGCAGCACCTATACGGCTACTTACCACCCATCATGAAAACCATCCAAGTTAGACGAACCAGATATGCGGGGACACTGCTGGAGAAGTAAGGACGAACTCATAAGCGATATACTCCTGTGGACCCCTTCACATGGATGAGCAAGGGCAGGACAACCAGCAAGAACCTACATACAACAGCTCTGTGCTGATACTGGATGTAGCTTTGAAGACCTGTTGGGAGTGATGGATGATGGAGAAGGGTGGCAGGAGAGCGTCAGGGAATCCACGCTGGTGGCACAACATGATGATCATCATCATCAGGTCCAGAGGAGTATGCATACACACACACATGAGCATCAGCGTGCATGTGTGTTAAGTTCAACTAGTTTCATGAAAACTAATTATATTTGATGTAAGACCAATTTTCTTCTCCCAAAAAATAGTCTTCGGGGAGCATTAAGTGTCCTCTGTTCCCATTGCATCCAGGTCCACTTGGAGATGGAGTGGTAGTATCTGTTAGGGTCCCCATCTATGGATCAAACAGATCTGTTAGAAAACCTATAATCAAATAGGAATACTTGAAACTCTATGGTAGTGATAAAAATTAGTAAACCAACTGGGATTATATCTGAATATCAGTAAATAAAAATAAATGAATAAAATAGAAATTGCAACTTAAAAAAATGCAATGGACATTGAAAATTTAGTAATAATTCATTTACAAATCAATTAAATTTTGGCATTAAATAACCCATAAGTAATTGATATGTCATTAAATAAACTAAACCAAAAAATAGCTAAGAGATCCTCAGTTTATCATATACAAAAGAAGAAGTATCCACTAAGATACACTAACATACTTTTTTCTTTTATATTTCTTGCAGAAATGGCAAATTTCTTATTCAGTTTTATGTCATCAAATAAAATGTTGATTTTCAGTCTCTAAAATTGACACAAATTGTAAAAAAGATAGTTGGTTAATGTCACTCATTCTTTAATGATTATTAAACAGTTTGATTGAGACATTTTAATGGCATGCCAACCAGTCTAGGATTATTTTATGCCTAGAGGTTAGGGAAGCATGTTCATTGTACATCTATTCTTTTGTGTAGTTTTTTAAGGAGGTTTTGCACAAAGTCTGATCAAATTTTCAAAAACAGATGGGACCCTACCATGTACTACCACTCTGGGTCAGAGGGGATTTGAATGTAATAGAAATAAAAGGGGACCCCGCACCTATCCAGAACTGAAGCCTCACTATCAGATGTAGATAAGCATCATAAAACACTCCCTTTTTTAGTGGAAAAAAAAAATAATTTATACAAATTCTTAGCATCAGTAAATTTACATTTTCTCTTGTTTTCTTGGATTACTTTTCTTTTAGATTGAGTAGTTCATTAATTTGATGTTATTAAACCAATTCCTGCTGAATATCATAAGATTGATACGGCTATTTGGAAGGATTAACAAAAAAATATGTAGACAAAAAATGTCTATTATGTTCAATCAAATATATATATGATCATAACATTATATATATATATATATATATATATATATATATATATATATATATATATATATATACACATATACACACACCAATGAATAATTTTAATATACTATAAATCACAAACTAAATATAAACAATGGCTATTTTTATAAAAATTGATATTTTGGATAAAAAATTATTAAAAATACTTTGATTTATACAAATTCTTAGCATCAGTAAATTAACATTTTCTCTTGTTTTCTAGGAATTACTTTTCTCTTAGATTGAGTTGTCCATTAATTTGATGCTAATTAAAAATCTTTTATTCATTATCATTCGGTTCTCAAAGAATGTTCATTTTTTTTTTTTGACCTTGCACCATCTTTTAGGCAAACAGTTTTGGATTAATTTGATTAATTTCTCACTGGTCCTGTTACCTTGTTTGGTTGCGGAGATGCTACTCACATAGCCTATCTTGAGTAAGAATAACTTGACAGAGTCCATCCTTTTCCAGATCTACCACTTGTTTGAATTCAGAGTTTTCCTTCTCCAAGACAAGTTGTAATGTTATATACCAGCAGAAGGAAAGACAATAACATTTATGTATAAAAATAACCATCTCTCTTCTTCATTATTACAAAATGTATGAAGTGGTTACCAAGGAAGGAGGTTCCACTAAAAAATGGGAGCATCTTATGCAGAGAAGTAAGACACCAGGTGTGTCTAACTTCTCTGCAGGAAATATAGTCAGTGAATTCTAAGCCCCACTGATAAGGTGGTAAACATGGCTTAGTTTTGGCACAAGGTTACAAACATGGGTCATGCTGTAAGAGTAGAACTAAATATTAATCTTCAAAACTTGGTTTTCCTTTTTTTAACAGAAAACGTTTGCTATTACACAAAAAAAGGTAAATGATACACTGACTTGAATATAATATTCAAAAGAATCTAAGAGCTAAAAGAACTTACTAAAAGGTGAGAATGTAGACTCAAGCCAACCATGTTGGCACATGTCTAATAACAGATGAACCATGCTACCCACACACCAAGTATTTGGGTAAATAAATAAAGTCATTATTAGGCTTCTTATTCTTAAAATAAATAATTAACTTATGTCATATTCTGTAGATGTAGGAGGTGTTAGCTTCTTGAAACAGAAGACAAATACCACAACCATCAAAGATTAACAGTTTACATGTATGTTAACGATATCTTGAAAGGTTGATACCTTTAAAAAGGTTAAGGATATCTTATAACCATATGAATGACATCAAAGTCTAATAAAAAAGAATAAATAAATAAATCTGCAAGATAAAAGAAAAATATGTACCAGTATTAATTATATATATATATATATATATACACACACACACACACACATTTTGGCAGCATTTCTTCATTGATACATATTTGATTGAACATAGATATTTTTTGTCTACATATTTTTTTGTTAATCCTTTCGAATTGCCGTATTGATCTTATGATATTTGGCGAGAATTGGTTGATAAACCTTCCATAATTAGTTATTTCCCCAAGTACTTTCTGCCCAACTTTGGGCCATCATCAGGGGAGGATGTATTACAAAAGTGATGTGACTTTTGTATGTACACTACTACTTTGTAAGAATGAGCGTTAATACTGTCTTGCGAAGAGACAAATTACACTCTGTAAGAATAACATCAATCTACACAATACAACAGTATAAATGCTCATCTTTACAAAGTAGTAATGTACATACAAAAGTTGCATCACTTTTGTAATACATCCTCCCCTGATGATGGCCCAAAGTTGGACAGAAAGTACTTGGGGAAATAACTAATTATGGAAGGTTAATAAACCAATTCCTGCCGAATGACATGGCCTTGGATTAAACCCAGGTCTCCCAGACTATTGGCAAACACTACCCACTAGGCCAATGAGCTTATTGTGGTTAGCATAATTATTGTAGTTGATATGCTGACATACTATGCATTACTTCACTCTGAGTGTGATTTGAAAGCTGCACAATCAACATATAATTTAGTGTAATTTAGGGTCTTACACTTAATGATTTTGAACTGGGCCATACTGCAACCAAAAATATGTATAAAAAAAAAAATAAAATAAAAAATTTATATATTGTCATCCACAGACAGGCTGTTTCATTGTATCACAACTCTTCAGTGTGGCTAGACACGTAGGACGCTTGAAGCTGGGATCAAAACCCGCCCAACTTTACATTAGACTTAGTATCAGACTGTTTGGCAAACAAGTGTACCATGTCAGCAAGGGAATTATAAGGTATTAAGTACCAACAGCAGCAGCAGCGTTCATTTGTTTACATTTTATACCTTACCGTGTGTGTGTGTGTATATATATATATATTTACAAATCTAATATCTACCAGCATTCACGGTACCAGAAAAAAAAAAAAAAAAAACCCGCCAGGAACAAGAGATAAAAGTATCTCGAATCACCGCCCGGGGTAAAAGAAAAAATTATAGATCAAAAAGAAAGAACCCCTTGAAAAAAAATCAAGGGATACGCAGTCAGTTGGTCAAAAGAAAACTAAAAACCTTCTGCGAATCCTGCAATGCTACAATTACAAAAGTGCTCAACACAAGTGGAACCAATTATAAAATTAACTTAAATCGCAAGTCGAAAATCTTCTTCTAAAGTTTCCCCTTATCAGATTATCAGGAAGCCTAACCTCGGGGTTAGGCTTCCTGATGATCTGATAAGGTGAAACTTTAGTAGAAGATTTTCAACTCGCGATTTAAGTTAATTTTATATATATATCTTAAACATTTTTTTTGAAACTATGGCAAATAATCCTTTTTTAAATAATGACCATGGAATATTCTGGAACTTTTGATTAAAAAAAAATTGACTGGAAATCAAAATGAAAGAAATATTTGTTAAAAATAAGTCATAAAATTAAAACAAAGAAAATATGGATTGTCAGGAACAAAACAGTGAGCATCACCATTACAATAGAATTTGTTTGTATCAGGTAAATGCATTGCTAATGATTTTAGTTTTGGAATACTTTGAATATCGGGTAAAAAGGGATTGTCTGTGGTCAGGAATTAATGCCTACATAACTGAAAGAATAGGAAGTAAAAAGTATCATGTAGGTGTGGGTTAAAATGAATTACTGTCAGTGCTAAGAAATAAACACCTATTGGGTAGGGATTATAAATACTAGGGTGGATTATGAAACTCCCTCCCCCAACATGGATAAAATTTGTAAAGATACAATAGATGAATAAAAAAAACAACTTTTTTTTCCCAAAATCTACACAAGAAAAATGAAGCATTAATATTACTAAAAAAATAATGAAATGGACCAATGAAAATTAAACATGTATTGACAAATAAGATTATCCATTATCTGAGCTCGTTGCCTGTATCTTCTCATTATCTTCCCTTATCCCTTTTAATCTTCATTGCTGGTTTATACTCAGTGGACTCATGGAAACTCCATTAAGGTTAAAATCTATCATCACTTGCCTTTGCTAATTGCCTGTATCTTCTCATTTCCTTCCCTTCTTCATTGTCAATCCATATTTTTATCTTAGTGTTATCTTATCAGATTAATTTCATATGCAAAAGAAAAAAAAAATTAAAGAATAAAATAAAATTTAAAAAAAGGAATGTACAGATATATTTTACTTCCTCCACTCTCTTTAAAGAATTTTGATAGATCACAAATTTTATATTTTGGTTTGGTTTGGTTTTATGGCATATCAACCATTATAGGTTATTTAATGCCAAATCCATTTTTAAACATATAAACAGTTCTAGTTCTAACAATTCAGTTTAGCATAAGTATACAATTTAGTTCTGTTTGATCCATAGATAGGACCCTACCAGGTGCTACCACTCCAGGCCAGAGCAGACCTGGGAGACTAGAGCCTCACCATCAGATTGTTTAGTGTCAATATCCAGGACACTTGTTGGGGAAGTCTTACCCTCTGCAGAGATGCAGTTGGTGTATTCTATAGCCTCAGCCGACTGGGCCAACAAATTTTACATTTATATTACCTACCTGCCTTTCAATCTCAACGAGTCACACTTAGCATAAACAATATTATCATAGGAAGTGAACTTGGCAACTCAAGTTCAAATTTTAAATGAGACTGTTTCCCTTAGTGCTAATGCCTATGAGAAAGACATGAATCCATCTATTCTCCTACCAGCTATGGGTAAATTGTAGGACTGACTGAATTGTTTATCTTTGATTGGGTAACCAGTCTGGGAAACTGAATTCAAACTAATTTTACTCAGCTTAAAAAGTTACCTTGTGTTACGTCCTGCCCGTGGTGGGGCAGTCAGATAAATACATTACTGCTTTTCAATTATTCTCTTAATATCCAGCCAGAAAGACAGTTTTTCATCCTAATCTATCACTGTTGTGTAAACTTTTCATTTTATCTGTTTCTTCCCCCCACACACACCATATTTCTCCATTATCTTTCTCCTTTTCCCCCCTCTCTTTACATCCACCTTACCCACTCAAAACTCACCCATCTTTTTAACTTAATGTTATTGTACAGGTTTCTTGGTCTGTAAGTATAACCAATTCTTGTTCAGCAGAGCCAATGATTGGGAAGATATGACACTGATCGTATATAGAAAAGCTTAATTGTTGTACATAAAATCAAGCAGAATAATAGAAAAAATTATCTGTAATTGATAACTGAAGGTAATTCTAAATCAGTAATTCCCAACATGGAGTACATGCCCCACTAGTGGGGCCTGAAATATTTTGGTGGTGGTTGTTTAGAGACCAAGTTAATGAATATGTAAGAATTAAATATTACAGGGAGTCATCAAAATTTTAGAAATACCAAAGTGGGCCATGGCCCAAAATCAATTGGGTACCACTGTTCTAGACTGATTTATTTTAATGCCATTTCAACCTGTCTAGGGTTATTTTATGCTAGAAGGTTAGGGATTCACTTTCATTGTATGTTCATATTTACATTTTATGTGTAGTTGCCTCTAAGTTTTTTTTGCATGAATTCCAACTAAATACAAGTTCTTTTTAAACATATCTATTTGGCTAATAGATAGGATCCTCACAGGTACAGCCATTCCAGGCTAGAGTGGACCTGGAAGTAATAGCAATGAAAGACAACTCCACATTCCCCCAGATCTCACCATTTCAAGCAGTTTAGTGTCATACTCAGAACAACTTTTTTGTGGGGTCGTTGGATCTTACCCCTCTGAGGTTATAGTCAGTATATTCTAAGCACCATAAACAGGGCTAGAAGAGCCAGTGACAGAACATATACTACACTGATCTTATGTAGAAAAGCTTAACTGTTGTACATAAATAGAATAATGATATGGATTATCTGTAATTGACAACTGAAGGTGAATTAAGATTCTAATGAAAACATTTTTTTAAAGCTAAGTGCATAATATGTATAAACAATTTAATAACATGATTTTTTTTTGGTTTAATATATATAAAAACATATGTATGCAAAAAATCTAAAGATAAGAAATACCTTTCTAAAAATCAGAAGCCTAACAAGCATTTCTATTGTAGGATTACATTGATCATCAAGAGATCCAACCACTTAATATCATTGAGAACGATCAGACTGGCTTTATTTGCTCTCAGCTCAGGAAATACTGTCAGTAAAGAAAACAAGTGACTTTTTCAGATTTTAGTTGCAAGTTAGTACAATGAAAAGCCAGCAAGACACTTACAAGTCCCTAATATTTATTTTGCAGCTTTTCTCACTTCCATCCCTTTTTAAAGGAATAAGGAGTCTCTTAAAGTTTGCAGTAATTCATTCACTATCAAGCTGTTGAAAGACAGTAAAGACCCATCTGGTCAAGGGTCTATTATTGATAGCTGTCTGACAGCTAAGAGTCCAGCTGAACAAGCTTTCATCTATTGACCCACTAATTAGAATCATTATTTTGACTCCTATGCAGTAAACACATTGTGCAGTGGAATCTGTAATTTAGTCTATAACACAAAGATGAATGTTTAGCTGAGACATCATCTAACAGGAACAACTTGTTGATAAAGTTAGCACAAGAAATGAATTATATGCAACTAATTCTTACTTTGCCCCTCCAAGGGTGGGCTCCCACCTTCAGGTGGGCCACCTGGCATTCACACTGGGTGGAGTATCTCTTTGAGGTTGAATGGCTCCTGGCTTCAGCTGGGCCACCTTCAGGTGGGCTAAGAATCAATGACAAGCATAGGAGTAGACCTTTGGCTCTCATCATCATCATGCCATCACCACGGACATTTCTGACCCTCTCTCGCCACCCCTCCCTATCGTCCATTGCCCCTGGTAGGTCTTCCGGGCTACATCCTGTATCCTCACAGAGCTGCTGTATGTAGGTTCGAGCTGGTCGCCCTGCCTTTGCTTGTCCCTGTGAAAGGGTCCACAGGAGTACATCACTTATGAGCTCGTCCCAACTTCTCCAGCAATGTCCTGCATGTCTGGTTCATCTAACTTTGATAGTTTTCATGACGGGTAGTAGGTGGCAGTACTGTTGCTGTTTTGTGGGATGCTGTCTCCAGGACTTGTTTAATATTGCTTGCAGTATTCTCATGTAATTGCCGTCTAGTAAAGCTTTAACCAGCAAGATCTCCTGGTATATGTGCCAGGAGATATAGCAAAGGTTCACATAGCATCAAGTAAGCCTTTGACCATCATAATCAAAACCTCCTCCTCACCTAAATCCCTACTATAAAAAAGACCTTGTGTCAAATACTGCCTGGTGAGAAGCACAGATAAATCTCAACATGCAACTAATTCTGGAAATTACTATATGGATATTAGAGCAATTTGCTGAACAAACAGAAAATGCTTATATCTCACTAAACTATGAATCAACTAAAAAACATTTAATGTTGTAAATTCATCTGGGAGAGATTATTTAGACATCTACACTGAAATCACACATACACATGTATATGAGAGAGAGAAGCATGTGGAAAGAGAAAGTTTAGTTTGATTTGGTTTTATGGCATATCAACCATTGCAGGTTATTTAATGCCAAATCCTCTAATACATATATATTAAACATATATGATTTGTAAACACATTTTTGGTGACAATGTTCTTAGATGAGCCTAAGTCCATTCTCTTTGCTAATATTGCTGAGTATCATTAACAATTCAATTAAACATCATTCATTTGTTTACACACAGTGAAATGATCAAACAGTTCTATTTCAAACAAGTCAATTTATCATAAGTCATTTGTTTGCACTCAGTTTAAAATGTCAAACAGTTCTATTTAACCCATAGTTGAACCTTTCAGATGCTATCACTCCAGGCCAGAGTGGACCTGGGAGTAATGGCAATAAAGGGGTACTCTGTATTCCCAGAGATTCCAGCATTATTGGGACCTCACCATCAGATTGCTTAGTGTCATACCAGGACACTCATTGGAAGAGTCTTACCCCACTGCAGAGATGTAGTCAGTGTATTCTACAGCCTCAGCCAACTGGGCTGGAGAGAGAGATGTACGTATGGTAGGTAGACAAGTTGATTTTAACAGATGTCAATCCATCTTGAATTATTTTATTCCAAGATGTTGGGGGAATTCCATACATAGTATATTCTTATTTATATTTTTTCATATAGTCTCTTAAGTTTTTAGACAAATAAAATAAACACTTCACAATAAACAACAGATACAACACACCCAACAACAAAATGTACAATTCATTCATCTAAAATTTAGGTTGACTGGAGACAGACATAATTATTTCACATCTCTAAAAGTAAAGAACAAATGATAGACCTAATTAGAAATGTTTAATTAAATGTGAATTAATTTTGTAAATGTTTTTTCTTCTTTTAAAGTCTAGAAATTCATATTCTGTAGAATTAGTTATGTCTTGCAGCAACATAGCTTCCCACTGATTATTGTCAGAGACACTAAATGGCTGAGAGCCTATTGGCCATTGCTCTTAGTTCTCTAGACAGTACCTAGTATCAACACAGAGCTGATGAATATAAGTTTTTCTTGGTCAGTCAATACTGGTGTGTCCACATGTAGGAGTCCATAAGAAAATGTCACTTATGAGTTTGTCCTTGTTTCTCCAGCAGTGCCTAGCATGTTTGCTAGTTTTACTTGGATGATTTATGAGATGCGAGGTAAATGGTTATACAGTTGGTGTTTTGTAGGGTGCCGTTCTAGGATTTGTTCAAAACAGCATGCAGCATCCTTGTGAAGTTTCAATCTAGCTTTTTTTCCAGGTATTTCATTAAAGACCAAATGGTGCAACCATACAATAGTTCTGAAACAGCTACAGTTTAGAAGAATTCTAGTTGACTATATGGAAATTTGATCACTCAGATAAAATAAATCAGATCAGATTTCCATTTGGTCATTAACCTGTATGCTTTACCTATGCTTATTTTTACATCTTTTTCAGTAGATGAGATATTGCTACTAATGTATATGAACTGTCTACTAATTTCAAAGACTTGTCATTTTATCTGATGGTGCCATCTTGATTAGTACATGTGAAGTCTTTATTTGAAATCTGACGGTTTGAATTGAAATAAAAAAATGAATAAGTATTAGCATTTATAAACTGATTATTACACAGAATTTAAATAAAAAAATGAATATAAATTATGTCTCCTAAAATTGTGCTCTTAAATTAGAATTCTTTTCATCTGTTGTCTCAAAATTAACTTTTATGATAGAACTACCTTAAAAAAAAAAAAAAAGAAAAAAAAAAAAAAATGGTCACGAACTAAAACATTTACATATAAAATACTATATGGTTTACAAATACCTACTGTATGTACTTGTGTAATGAATGACTTCTAATTTTTAGCCTTCCAAACCTTGTTTTTATCATACATTGTGTGCAATGAACAACCACAAACTTTTGGCTATGCTAGCCAAGAAATATATTTTTTCAACATCCAATGACATAAAGAGAAAACATTCCAACACTTATATATACTTTCAAAACTACTGTAATACAATCAAAATCATTGCAATAACATAAATAATGTAATCTAGCCCTTAATGTAGCTTACTGTGTTTACTTGGATATTCCAAACATAATAAAGTTTTTACATAACTTGTTTACTATTTATAATATTTGTACATATTACATGCACAGATGTTATAAATAATAATTAATCTTAAGTAAAAACTTTATTATCTTAACTTTGTTGACATAAGCTATACCGGGACACATTCAATCAAAATTACAGCAAAGTTAGGCTCTCATTTTTGCAGTGAAAAACTTATTTTAGAAAGTAGTTTATTACCCAAGTGTATATGGTACATTTATTTATTGGTCACACAATTGGGTCTCACAATGGGATAATGAGAAATTCAATAGTTAAATTACTCAATAACAGTCAGTATATGTACTTAAGTTAGTTTCTCTGAAAACAATTTTAAAAATTCTAGAAATTCAAATATCCCAATTTTTTCACCTCGGAAGTAATAGGTAGACTATTCTACAATTTTTTTAATCTCTGTTTTTTCATTAAAAGAAAAAAAAAAAAAAAAAAAAGTTCTATCCCTAGAATTTTCTCCATCAGTTGTCTTCCTTCTTTGTGTCAGTTTTCTTTTTAATTGATAATTATATTTTCTCTTTTGGATTTATAATTCCTTTCTTTTTCATTCTTTTTCTATTCCTACTATTTCTCTCCTCTTTACTTAATTGATTTAAAAGAATTTCACATAACCATCTTGAAATTAGAGACAAGAATTGCTGATCTATACATAATTATTCCTGTTATAAATGATGGGAGCTATGCAAATATATATATATATATATATATATATATATATATATATATATATATATATATACACACACATACATACACACACATCATATATATATAAATATATATATATATATATATATATATATATATATATATATATATATATAAGTAAGTTGGCTGAGTGTAGTTGAGGGCAATCCAAAGGCTCCCTTTTTAATAGCTACTACGTCGAGGCATAGTCAAGGGTGCTACTCCTTTCTCTGGATTGCTCCACTTTACCTAATAATGCTGAGCGTTAAGAAGGGATCAAGTACCATTTTTTGGTGTCTTTAGCATGACTCGACCTGGGATTAAATCCCAGTTTCCTGGACCATGGAAAATTGTGTACTTTTGTAAGTAA
This sequence comes from Sepioteuthis lessoniana, assembly GCA_963585895.1. NCBI lineage: Eukaryota > Metazoa > Mollusca > Cephalopoda > Myopsida > Loliginidae > Sepioteuthis > Sepioteuthis lessoniana. The sequence goes on along the minus strand of CAUZXS010000257.1, from coordinate 34,907 downwards.
ATATAACTTAAAACGAATTTACAATTTTGGTATGGTTTGGCTTCTTTGTTTAATGGCATATCAACCTTCAAGAGTCATTTAAAGCCATTCTTGTAGAAGTAACCCATATGTGGGGAGATAAAGGAGTTTGTACATTTCCGAAAGGTCAATCATTAAACAGAATTAAAAAAGTGTTAATGAAGTAAAACATTTATTTAGTTGAATGTACGTCAAGCATAAGATTGAAAGTGGGGAAAAAAAAAAAAAAAAAAAAAAAAAAAAAAGGGAGGAGGAATGAAACTAGGAAAGAAGGAATGAAAATATGAATAAAAAGAATAAAGGAATATACACAACATATACATAAACTTTGAGGGGAGTGGAAAGCTGGTTGGTTGGCTTTTACGGCATATCAAATATTGTAGGTTATTTAATGCAAAATTTTGTTTAAAAATGATTTTTATGTGAATAGTTTCCTGGTAACATTTTCCAAATGAGCCAAGCCTCATTTGTTTGTATAGTTAAATGGTTTCAACTATTATTATTGTTGTTTGCACAGAGTTAGATAATTTCACACCTACACAAACACAAACACACGAGTAGCACCCTCCCCTAAAACTTGGTATAGTAGTTAATGAAAAGGGAGCTTTCAGGTCGCCCTCGAATATGGTCACCAACTTTACATACATATATACACACACACACACCTACCTACATGTGTACGCATATATAAATACCTTCCTGTATGTATAGGAATGAATATATACAAATATCATCATCATCTTGTCGCGCCATAAGCATGGATATCCCTGACCCATTCTCACCAACCTTCTCTATCGTCCATTGCTCCCAGCAGATCTTCAGGGCTACAGCCCATATTGGCACAGAGCTGCTGTAGATAGTCTCTAGCTGGTCGTCCTGACTTTGCTCGTCCATGCGGAGAGGTCCACAGGAGTATATCACTTATGAGCTCATCCTTACTTCTCCAGCAGTGTCCTGCATGACTAGTTCATTTAACTTGGATAGTTTTTTGATGGGTGGTAAGTGGCCGTACAGCTGCTGCTTTGTGGGGTGCTGCCTCCAGGACTTGTTCAATATTGCTCACAGAATTCTTGTACTGTTACCGTCAAGCTTTTTCTCCATATGTTTAGTTAGCGTCCATGTAGTGCAACCATACAGCAGTATTGACATGACCGCTGCTTGTCTCGGTTGATGAGACACTGCTTCCTAGGTAGGTGAACTTGTCTACTAGTTTCAGAGAACTACCGTTTGGTGTGGAGATGTTGCTCTTTGGTTAAAGCACATATATTCCGTCTTGTGTGCATTGACATGGAGGCCTATGCCTGCAGCTGCTCGTTCCAGACTATGTTGCTGAGTTTTGGCTTGGGCGGGTACATTTGCCAGAAGCGCTATCTCATTGGTGTAATCGGCGTCTGTAATTGTTTGTGCAGGGTATCTTCTGCTTCTGTTCGCTTGAAACTATTTTATTTGAGTACCATTTCTTCATTAATGTACATTTCATTGAACAACAGACATGTTTTATCAACATATTTTGGTATATCTCCTTTCCAGTTGCTGAGTTGATTTTGAGAAGGGAAGAATGGGGTGGCAAAAAGAATTGTTTCAATTTGAATATATATATATATATATATATATATATAAAACACACATACATATACATGCAAACACATGCACATCCCTTCATTATAACCACAATAGTATCAGTATGACAAAAGATATATATATATATATATATATATATATACCCGTGTGGTAAGAGAAGTGGAGAACCCTGCAACATTCAATTAGCTGTTGGTCATATTAATAACAGATTAATCGAGGCTGATTAAAGAAAGAAGAGCTGCCTAATGGGACATCTCTTTAACATTTTTATTTTAGATCAAGACTAGTAAAGTAGTAGGCAAACAAATGTATGAACAAAAAAAATCAAAAAGAAGGAAAGAGAAGTAGTAGTAGTAGTAGTAGAAGAGAGAGAGAGAAAAGAGATTAAATGAGGGATAAGAGTGGGTGGAAAACAGCTAGAGTGAAGGTGAGGCAGAATAAGATTTGAAAGAGAAAGATTTTAATGGCATGTCAACTTGTCTAAGATTATTTTATGCCAAAAATCATATTCTATTGACACTTTTTGTGTCATTATTTCTTAAGGGTTTTTGTACACTGTCCGATTGAATACAAATCATTTTTATTAAACAGATCTCCCAGAACTGGAGCCTCATCTTCAGATGCAGTTTCATGTCATACTTACGACAATTACTTTTTTTCATTGGTGAGGAGGGGTCTTACCTCTCAGCAGAGGATGTGGACAGTATATTCTTAGCGCCAATCAACAAAATGGAAAGAGAAAAATGATGGGAAAATATTAATGGATAAGAGGAAGTAAAAAACAGTAGAGAAAAGGAATAAGAGAAAAAGACAAAGAAAGAGAAAGGGGGCAGAAGTGGATAAAAAGGAAGGATTAGAGAAGGGGAGATAAAACAGAGAGGGTGAAGGGGAAACGAGAAAAGAGAGAGGAGACGAAAGGGAGATGAGAAAAGAGAGAGGAGACGAAGGGGAGATGAGAAAAGAGAGAGGAGACGAAGGGGAGATGAGAAAAGAGAGAGGAGACGAAGGGGAGATGAGAAAAGAGAGATGAGAAAAGAGAGAGGAGACGAAGGGGAGACGAGAAAAGTGAAGGAATTAAGAGAAAAAGAGAAGGGGAGAAGAAACATAAAAAGAAAATGGGGAGATGAGAAAAAGAGAAAGGGAGAAATAAGAGGATAAAGGGGAGAAGAAATAGAAAAAGAAAATGGGGAGAGAGAAAAAGAGAAGGGGAGAAATGAGAGGATAAAGGGGAGAAGAAATAGAAAAAGAAAATGGGAGAGAAAAAAAGAAGGAATCAAGAAAAAAAGTGAGAGAGAAAAGTAAAAGATGAGAGAGTTGGAAAATAAAGCAACATCACGGAAAACATCCCCAACCCACATAAATAAAAAGGAAACAGTGAAATAAAAAAATTAAAAAAAAAACTTTTTTGTTCCCAAATTGACACTTAGTAGTTAAGAACCCCCCCCCCAAACAACAATTCCTCTCCTGAAAAACACAGAACCTTTTCTTCTGGCTGAATGAATGCCTCTTTAGTAACTTGTCAGTTACTCCACACTTCATTCCAAATATGAACCCTTAACCACTCAGTTTCCTGTTACTCACTATTTCTGGTGACAGTTTTCAAAATATTGTTACATTCTCTTTAATAAATGATGTATAATCATTTTAGGGTTTTTAAAAATTTTTTTAAGACTTGGCTGTACAGAGGGAAGGTCAGTTTTTATAACCCTAACCCTTGTTTTACTTTATTCTCTTTACCCAGAGAGAGAAAGAGTGAGAGAGAGAGAAAATAAAAAATGAAGTCCTGCTCCTGTCTGTAAGAATATTGAAATGATAAAGATAGCAACCATTTAGTTCATTCTTGTCTTCCTGTCATAATTTTGTCTAATCTTTTGCCCTTCATCAGTAGTAATGAGTGCCATAATTGTTTCTGTCAAATATAATCTCTTGACAAAATGATCCTAGTTGGAGACAGTTTAAATTTTGTAATATGGAGGCACTTATTAAAACAAATGAAGAAAGAAAATAATTCCCTAAAACCAAAACAAATGAATTCACAAATATCTAATGTTTATCCTATGAAAAAAAAAAAAAAAAAAAAATTTTATATTTATATATATCATCAAATAACTTTAAATCAACAAATAGAAAAATTTAATGTTTTTTCAAAATTATTGAAAACACTATGACTTTTGATGAAACCTATCTGATTAATTGATTTTAACGGCATATCAACACGTCTAGAGTTATTTTCTGCCTAGAGGTTAGAGAATCACATTCATTGTTCACATTTATATTTTTTGTGAAGTTATTTCTATTACAATTGAATATGAATATTTTCAAAGATCTATTTGACTCATGGATGGAACCCTAACAGGTATTCCCACTTCAGGTCAAGGTGGACCAAGGAATAATGTCAATGAAAGAAATACAACACACTCCCCAGAACTAGAACCTCATCATCAGATGCAGTTTAGTGCCATACCAAAGATACCGCCTTTTTATAGCGGTGTGACAGTAAGCATTTTCTAAGCCCTGCAGACAGGGGAGATCATACAACATCTTCTCACAAGAAAATAAGAAATTCTCTTATCATCACAGAAAGCTTTTTAGATTATTTCAATATATTCAGAACTCTTTTTTCATAAATATATAATTTACCCAATTCCTCTGCTACAGGAAAGATATGGCACAAGTTCAACTTTTCAGTGAACTAAACCTTTTTGAATTCAGGGTTTTCTTTCAAAACTAGCAGCTTAACGGAATCTGCCCTACTATTTACCCATAACTGGGGGAGAGTAGGGTACAACCAGCTTGAAATCAGAGTTCTTCTTCACCTAGATCAGTTGCCTACCCAAAGCTATAGAGTCCAGTCTCGTCTATAACTTATTGATAACCAGGTGAAGAAGAGATATATTCATACCTTACCAAGATTATTCATACTATGTGAAATGCAAACAGCCTTATTCAAAATTTGAACACGTGTTGAGAGGTCAATTTCTAACAATAACTGCTACACCATATTTAAAAAAAAAAAAAAAGTTTTTTTTAGTCCTACTTGTCTTCCATAAATAGGTAGACTGCACAACTTAATCTGTTTCTACTTATCATGACTTCTTATACTTTAGTCTTTTTTTTTTTTCAATTTCTCTTTCCTTCCAACTTATTCTGTTGGTTTGGGTTTTATGGCATATCAACCTTTGTAGGTTATTTAATGCCAAATCCATTTTTATACAAATAAACAATTCTATTTCAAACAATTCAGTTTAGCATAAATACACAGTTTAAGTGTCAAAAACATTTCTATTTCAAGCTATTTAGTTTAATCAAAAAGTTCTATTTCAAACAATTCAGTTTAGTATAAGTATAGTTTTTTCGTTTACATGCAGTTAAATGTTAAAACTCTTCTATTTCAAACAATTCAGTTTAGCATAAGTAAAGTTTCAATGTCAAAAAACAGTTCTGTTTCAAACAATTCAATTTAGCATACAAAAACAGTTCCATTTCAAACAATTCGGTTTAGCCTAAGTATGCAGTTTAAATGTCAAAACAGTCCTATTTGGAGCAATTCAGTTTAGCATTAGCACACATTTTAAATGTCAAAACAGTTCTATTTCAAGCAATTTAGTTTAACATAAGTATGCAGTTTATTTCTATTTGACCCACAGTCCAGAGTGGATCTGGGAGTGACAGCAATGAAGGGGTACTCTGCATTCCCCAAAGCTCCAGCATTACTGGAACCTCACTATCAGATTTTTTTAGTGGACGCTGGTTTTTCTTACCCCTCTGCAGAGAAGCAGTCGTTGTATTCTACAGCTCCACACCAGCCAATTGGTCAACAATTTATTCTGTTTCTTCTTCCCTTGACCTTCTTTCAGTCACCAAGTTGTTCCCAGCACATGATCACTAGCTTCAGTTAAGGTTGATGCTGGTACTTATCACATTGTAAGTTAGAGGTGGAGGAATGCTTTAATCAAGTGCTCACTCACTTGTTTTGGTTAACCAATGTAGCATGTCAGTAATAAGACTATTTATCAATATATCTAGCTAAAGAACAGATCATAGGGATATGGATTCATGCCTTTCCAAGGAGAAATAATGCTAAGTAAACACTAACAGCTTCAGTCAGAATTTGAACTTGGTTGGTCCATTCTGTTTGGTTAATGGCATATCAACCTTTGTAAATTATTTAATGCCATGTAGAAGAACAGCAGTTATACTATTTAACCCGTAGCTGAGAGGATAAGAGGGTTCAGAACCTTTCCCTCGAGTATTAGTCAGAAAATAAGCATAACAGAATGACTTGAGTTTGAACTCACTTTCTTAGAGGTTGCAGTCCAGGACTTTAGTCATTATGCCATGGAAACTCTTTAGAAAACTCTGAATTCCAACCAGTTGTAGCCCATTTAAAAACTGACCTTGTATCACATCCTAATCGTGGTGGAGGGCTTGAGCAAATACATTTATCTGTCCTCTGAATATGCTAGCAATAACTTTAGTGTTAAACCATGTTGCTGAATATATTATAACTCTAAATATAATTTTTGAAATTATTCCAGAGAGATGCATTTTGTTAAGACATCATAAATTACAGACATTCACACCTGTCAGATTTTATAAGTATTTAATCAATGTCAGAGAGGAAACTTTACCTTGATTGGAAACCAGTTTTATCTTTGATGAATAAAAAAAAAAAAAAAAAAAAAAGTGTTGTAAGGCAATGGACTCACATCAAAAATAGAACTTGGCCATGTTTGTCCTGGCTAAAAGAAAAGAGAAATGCAGATAAGCTCCTCCGAGTCTTAAAAAAGAAAAGATGGACATTTGGTTATAAAGTTCTAAAAATATCGGGATTAATTATGGCTAGCTTCTTTGCTTCAAATGGTATCTACTATACAGCAATTTACAGTAAGATTGTCTCACAGACACAGACTTGCTAGTGTAGTGATTTTGGACATCAATGGCTATTCCAATATTGTTGTTGTGTGTAATTCATACACACTATGCTAAACTTAGTAAATATATAATCTGGTTGTGTTAAGGGTTCTATATAAAATTGTGTCACAAAAACAACCATTTCTTGCTTCAAGCAAGTTACTGAATAGCCTGTTATATAATTCAAAAAAGGTACTGATGAAATTAGTAAATTGCATATTTTGCTTTGAAATTCAATTAAGAATTTTTTTTTAATGAATAAGTATATTTTTTAAATTCTTTTTGGATAAGGAGGTTCATACCTTTCCCAAGGGTATTAGTCCAAAAGTGAATGTAAGATTGTGACTGGAGTTTGAACTTGCACAAACTTCTTTCAACCCATCAACTATTTATCCTTTTATACATTTTCCAAAAAGTCAGGCATTTAATTAAAATATAATTTTTCCTATTTTATTTTCATTCACATTAGTTTTTGTCTAAGTTCACATTCTCCCAGCAATTTCCTCCAATAGAAAAACACTCTGGCTCTTTAACCTTGGTACAGAAAACTGTCAAGGAAAAAAAAAAAACAAACTCTGAAATCATAACTATTGAACTACATTAAAAATGACCGTGTGTTGCATCCTCATCATACAGAGAGATTGGTAAATACATAGTCTCATATATTTACAATCATTTTGATAAATAATTTCCCCTCAAAGGTTATTAGCATTATTGCCGTTTAGTAATATGCTGATGGAAACTGGAGCTCTCTTCTTCTATCTCACTTCTCCAGGACAAAATGGCTCGAGTCAATGAGTTCAAGACTTCTGCGTTAAGGTGATCATATTATTTATTTTGGATAAGGTACAAGGTGGTAGAATTTCAGACAATATATACTAGGTTAATAAGGCTCATTCTTCAAATTTTCTTAAAAAGAAAAAACTAATTCTAAGCCTATACAACTCTAAGTTACTAGTAAAATCCACAATACCTATTAAATCTAAATACCCATATAAATAAATCTAAATGCCCATATAAATAAATCTAGCAACAAATTGCCTATTTGAATGTCCATGACAACATTTATTAAAGTTATGTTGACTATTGTATATCATACAGCTCACTTTTGGGTGTGTATTTGTGTCTTTTTTATTAAAAGATGTGTTGAAAACAGTTTGTTGTTAAGGTGATTTATCATAGTAATCTATTTATTTACAAGAAAAATGTATGACAAGGATTTTTGGAAATGCCTGAAAACATAGTATATTTATACATATACTTTTTACTCTAAGAGCAATTCAATTGTTTGTTGCCACAATAGTTTATTAAAGCAGCAATTCAATCTTAAGTAATATTTTTTAATACCTAACACCAACCAAGAAGAAAAGAAAAAAGCGGTAATGTGCGAGATAGAATTCATTTTCACTGTTAAACTAATTGAATTTTAGCCAAGATTTCTTATGTTTCCTTCTCACTAATTTCCTTGGGTAAGGCATGAATCCTCTGCTCCCTAAAGTATCCTACCAACAGGTATCTTAATTTCTTATCACTGTTATGCCACAACAGATGATAAAAAAATAAATGGCTGGTAAGCAATATTACCAAGTATAATATGTAATAAAGTTAGTACTCATCAAATAAATTGAGAACCTCATCCTATGTTGGTTGGAGAGTTGATTGGAGAGTCGATTAAAACATTAATTTTATTATTTGAAACATGAGGAAATGCATAAGAAAATTCATTGTATTTTGGCCAGTTTGAAAAAAAAAAATTTATTTTCATAACTTTTTGGCCACTGAACTCTTTCTTATGTGATGGTTTTATTTTTTAATGCCAACCACTTGAGTGAACTGAAAAAGAGACATATTTTCTAACACCCCCCCCCAAAACATCAGAACAATAAAAATAATGCTAGATACATTATGTCAATTAGATGCACATTCATTATACTAGCTCTCTCTCATATATATGGAACTGTGCACTTAAAATTATTGAACTAGCAATTTATAGAAAGAGACAATTTTAATTTTGCAACATGTGTAAAACTCAACCAATTTCGATAAAGTCTGAGTTATCTAGTAAGGAATATTATTTTGAGTAGCTTTTAATATTATATAACTTCATAAAATTTGCTCTAAATTTTTTTTGATTGATTTTTAGAAGCAAGTCAACCTATTTGGGCTTATTTTATGTCTAGAATTTAGAGAATTGCATACATTGAATGTTTATATTATATTTGAGTAGCTTAATATTTTTTTTTGCACACAGTTATCTAATATCAAGTGTTACAAATACAAATAATTTGTCAACAGATTTATTTGACTGATAGATGGGACCAAACAGTTACAATCGCTCGGAGTCAGAGTAAATCAGAGACTAATAGCAAGAAAGAATCACTTCAGTCTCCTGAGGTCCAGAACTGAAGCTTCACCACCAGATATAGTTTAGTGTCATACTCAAGATACCCTTTTGGGGTAGGTCTTACTACCTCTGCAGAGGATACAGTTAGCATATTCTAAGCCCTAACAAAAGGGCATGATTTTATAGATTCAAAATTTATTATTGCTACTGTAGAGACTCTAGAATTTGAAGAAAGTTTTTCTTTTCATTAGATAGTTTTCAATTAGACAAAAAAAAAAAAAAGTTGTAATATCTAAAAATTCAATTTTAGATATCTTTAACTTTATGAACATTTCATATTAAAACAAGATCAGTGATTAAAAAATGCTTACCTGAGAATATTTTAATGCTAAGAAATAGATTAAACTAAATTTCATTTTACAAAATTTAGTTGAAGACCTACCTAGGGCGATGAACGATAGGGAGGAGTGGCGAGAGAGGGTCAGGGATATCCGTGCTACCAGCACGATATGATGATGATGATAAGAAGTAGCTATTTTGAGTCTAACATTTTGGGGTTATTTTATATTAAACTATTTTTGGTCAGTTTTTTTTTTCAATAACTTATAGTTGAAATGATAGATTGTGGTAAATCTGACAAGAGTATAGAGGTATAGTAGGAGGATCCGTCATTTTTTCATGTTCCTCATTTGCTTATAAAAAGAAAAACTCAGAAAACAGTTCAGTTTGAGAAAATTCTTAAAAATGAAATAAAAGAATGAAATATTGCACCCCTAAACTGGTTTCAAGTGTTTGATTTATCTAAATTTCCACATATTTCTATCACAACTTATAGTGGAGACTAAGTATTTTTCTTGATGATGTGTATAAATACACATGATGTGGGTCTTGTTTGTCTAAAAATTTGTCTCTGAGCCGAACAATTTACAGCATACTATGACATTACAAATTTCAAAGAAAATTAAAATATACGAATGAATTTATTTTGCTCCAAATTCCCATTTTTAGAAGGGAGTAACACAACTGAATAAAGAAAAATACAAAAACAGATTCAATCTTTCATGAAAACTATTTTTTTAAAATAAAGTGTTATAAAATTGTAAGTTGATAAACTACTTTTGAAAACTTAAATTTTTATTTGCTTTTGTATTATTAAACTGTTTCATGATCTATTATTCATAAATTGTAATTTCCAGAGACTGTTTTATTCAGTGTGACACAAATTATATAGTGGGTTTTTTTGTACTATAAGGGAGATCACTCCTTCATTTTCTCATGAAATGGAAAATAATGACTGAAACACTGAGTCAAAGTAGTCTCTTAAAACAAAAATAAATAATCACTAAAAAGGAATTAAAACAACAATAAGAATTTCTCAGTTTTTTTTTTGTTTTTAAGGAACAAAAAAAATGAAACTGCAATTTTAAAAAATCTTAATATCAAAGTTAAGATTAGTAGGATAAGTTTTATCTTATTCATTGAATGGTCACTAGATAAATAGTATATATATATATAAAGAGGAAATACTTAAAGTAGTTTTTATAGCACTGTAATAGTCATTTATCTAAGAAAAAGATTTTGGTCGTTACTTTACACAAAAATTGGGTAAGCTTAATCAACATTTCACATTCAAGTCACTTATATATATATTACACACACACACAATTATTTCAAGTAACTACTTTTATATAATAATCTTTTATTTGCACACAGTTATTTGGTTTTAAGTAATTAATAATAATCCTCAGTAAACAATTATAGCTTCAAATATTCCTAAGACAAATAATTTTTAGATAGATCTTTTTGGCCCATAGATGGGACCTGAACAGGTAGAACTAATCTGGGTCAAAGTGGACCTGGGAGTAATGTCAATGAAAGGATGCTCCAAATATCCCAGATCTTCAGAACTGGAAACTAATCTTACATTTTTTTTTTTTTTTTTTTTCCAGGGGTGGGGTCTTATCCCTCTGTAGAGAATGCAGTTTGACCATTCTAAGCCTTGCTAACAAGGCAAACAGATTTATACTGAATAATACTTTCATGTATTTTATTCCCAATCATATCTCAATGAATTAGGTGTGAATGACTGGTAGTGGGACTGAAATAAAGAAAAAACAGCATTATAGATTCCCAGTTTCTTTTTTAATTTAAATTGACTTAACGTGTAGAACTATCAGAGAAATAAATATAATATTAAGTTTTAATTATTTTAGAGAGAAAGAGAGACTTTTGTTTAATAGAAAGAAATAGATGATATTTTAGTTTTGGTGTGAGAAAGAGACAACTATACAAGAGTGAAAGAAAAAATACAGAGTGAGATTTCAGTGTATGTGGGGAAAAAAAGTTTAGTATATTTCGTAATTTACTATGCTTAGCTTAGTTGTTACACAAGGCCAAAAGTATGAGGCACTTAGTGAGTATTCAAATCGCTTGGAATAGTTTGCTATCACAAAGATGTATCCTAGGTCATTTAAATACAGCTATGATAGAAAAGCAGTAAAATCATTTTATAAGTATTTCGTTGGACTAACCACTTACTCTCAGGAATGCACATCGAGCTTTTATTATAGGCATAAAAAAATCTAATGAATGTATGAAAAAAAAAAAAAAAAAAAAAAATTAAAATACCCTTAGGCCTACGTAGGTATGAGTATAAGAAGTGAATTGCATATCTGGAAACCTTGAAACCACACGTTTCCATTAATATTCACATACATGTGCAGACGTTTACAACAATAAAATCTTTCAGGTAATCCTGATTAACAAAGTGGGTAGTTTACTAGTGCGTGTGTGTATAAAATAAACAAACAAACAAGAGTATGTTGGTGAAGATAAAAAGCCTTAAAAATAAATAAATCTAACGTGATCCCCTTTTATATGTATCCCTTTCATCTCAGTTTGTACCCAGACATGATGATGACTGGCTGCTGATGGTTGTAGTTAAGACAAACCAAACAGGTCGATACAATTCAGCGGACCCAATGGCTATATTGTTGAGAAATACGAAAGGGAATGTGGTCGGAATTGTAGTAGTAATGACTGTCAGAAGGAACGGCAATAAACAGTAGTAGTTATTCGTCCGCTACTTCGGTGGGTGGGTTACAGTAGAGCTTTGCAAAAAAAAAAAAAAAAGAACAAAAGAAAAGAAAAAGAATTAAAAAAAAAAAGAAGCACTTCGACAGCCGTCACAACTCCGCTTAGATAAGTGGATTTGATCCAGGATAGAAAAGCAAAAAGGAGAGAGACGTACATTATACTGTTGCGGACACAGACTAATCAAAGTTAGTAGTATACTCTTTTTTTTCTTTACTCCAATTTATTTATCAGATTACTTGTTTTGTTTGTTATGAATTTGTTTTCTTAGAAACGTAAAACAGAAAGTTACATGTATAGATTATATAATTACAAATTTCTACTAAATTATGATTTAGAAAAAACAAAACAAAACAAAAACAAAACAAAGAAAGCCAACAACACTAATAGGTACTCATTTTTAAAAATTATTTTGGATATGAACGTAAAAGCATAAGTCGTTTATGGTTTTATTGGCCCCTTTTTACGAAATAATTAGTCTAAAACAGTTTTTTTTTTTAATATAGTCTGGTCCCTAAATTAGCACAGATACTTCCAGTTGAGAGAAACACTTAGAAGGGTACTTTAAGGTTTTCTTTTAGTCAATTCATCAATATTTTTACATCAGAAAGAATACAAAAATAATCAATTTTCCTCTTGTTTTTATGATGACATGCTAGAATATGAATCTAATTATTTTAGCTTACCAGACCTGAGAGACTAAGGTTCAATCCCAGGTCGAGTCATATCAAAGACTCAAATAGTCCTTGATGTTTCCTTGCTTAACACTCAGCATTATAATGTACGGTTCCAGAGAAAGTAGTAGCACCCTCCCATACACCTCGGTGTTGTAGCTTTTGAAAAGGGAGCCTTCGGGTCCCCCTCGACTACGGTCAACCAAATTAAATATAGAGGGGGCATTCCCATTCAGTATCATACAAAAATTGACAAACCTTTTGTCAATGTTGTACAAATAAATTATCTTTGATTTTAGAACATTCTAAGACTTAGAAAACATACTATACGTATGTTTACACTATGCAAAATAAACAGACGAAATCGTAAAGTTAATTTTATTGAGAAATTTGATTGGTTTGGGTCGCGTTCAATCCTGAAGATTGTTTTCTCTCTTCTAGCGATTACTTTGGCTAGTAGACGATAGCTAGTTTGTTTGATTCTCATTGGGTGCCCCATACTTCTGGTCTTGTGTCAAACTAAGCTTAGCAAATCCTTACGAACAATTTTTACTTGGGTGGATAGCAGTGGACCACAAAAGGAGGAGGAAAATTGTACTGTACCGAACTTGAGAGCTATCAAAGCATTCTATAAAATTTTTAGTAATTCGAGCTCGAACACATATCACAAGACTCCAGAACAGTAAAGCTATTTTAAGGTAAACTTTACACAAGAATAGAAGAACATTCCGTTTAGATTTGGGGGGGGGGGGTTATAGCCAATTAACCTGTTTTTCGGGTTTAAACTTTAAGACTGGTTGCTTACCATTTCAACCAGTCTTTTAGAATATTTTTTTACCAAATTTACCCGCAAGCAATTGAGAGGAGGTACGATAAGAGTTAACAGAATACAAAATTTTTTGCCTGAGATTGATTTTTGCATCACCCTTTTTTTTATTTTAACATCGAACCACGCAATTCTTAAGCCTGTTGAATTCCGTGGTATTGTTGCTCGAGTAATTAAAACAACCAAAAGTTGTTTTTTTTTAGCTTCGATTGTTCAAGCTCAAAGAATAATGTTTTTGATGTTATTGTTAATTAAAGAAAATTTCGAGACAGCTTACGCCAATTAAATTAATGTAAGTCTTTCTCCTAATATTAAATTGAATCAAAACACACAAGGCAATTTTATTTTTTAGAATCTAACTAAAAGATTAGCTATTTTGTTTTAAGATAACCTGGGAAATATAACCGCTTCAAATGAAAATTACACCTCATACCATAACCCTGGTGTTTCCAGACACCTACAGCTAGATGCAAAATTAGTTATTTTAATTTAACTATAATGTGGCCAGTGGAAGAGAAAGAAATAGGCAGTCTTAAAAGAGATCACGAAAATAAATTCCCTTAGAATATTTAAAAAAGACACGAGTAAATTTTGTTGGTGCATTATTCGGTAAGTAATTTAACCTTTTCATTCCAACCGTGACGCTGGTATATTAGTCGAATTTCATTTTAACCCTCAGAAGGTCGTACTCAAAGCATGATTTTGGCTAACTTGGTGGTGAAAGGGTTATAAGCAAGTAAAATAAAACGAAACCAAAGACACACTACTTTTGCATAGGACATGCATTTTTATTTATTTCTTTTTCGTAAGCTAACAAAAACACATTGGCACTTTTACATTCGTATTAGAATATCTAAAGAAGCTTTTCATGAAATTTTACAAGACAAGATCTATAGGGACTTTTTTTTTTGTTACTGTGATAAACTTTAGAGAATATTATGTTAAGGAATTATTACATAGGGAAAAAATATCATGAGGTATGAATTAGGGCGGGTAGAAAAATTTAGAGCTTGTTTACTGAAATTTCATTGTTTTCGACTTGAAAATTTGATAAGAGTTCAAAATTAAATTTAAGGTTTAAAGTTTCGACGGGTAATCGCAGAGGACCTAAGATGTTATTTACACTGTGGAACCAACAACATAATGGACAAAAAAAAAAAAAAAAAAAAAAAAAAAAAAAAAATAAATGAATGGTGGGGGCTGTGATGAGCCAAGTCAAAAGAATGCATAAATACATACTATAAGTCTAACTTTTAAAAATTATTTTAGATGTTTTCATATGCTGCGAATATTTGGTATACATACACCTTATTTAGTAGATCATAAAATGAATAAAAGGCAAAAAACAAACATTTAAAAATCATTCTGATTGATTTTAATGGCATGTCAACTCGTGTAGGGTCATTTTATGCCTAGAGGTTAGGGAACCGCGTTCCTTCGTTTTTATTTATATAGTTTCTTGAGGATTTTTGAACAGCTAATAAAGTATTCCTCACTCCTCAAGTCGTTCTGATAGCACAGATTCTCTTGACATCTGTCCCTATCAACTCTCTCTCTCTCTCGGCAGGTACTCTAGATGGCATCCAGTGTCCTCAGAGCCAATGAATGCAAGCCTTTGCTGGTTGGCCAACCCTGGTGTGTCCATATATGTGAGCCCACGAGAGAACATTGCTTGTGAGTTTGTTTCTGGTTTTCCAGCAGTGCCCAGCATGTCTCGTTCGTCTAAGTTTGTGAGATGCTGTTTTGTGGAGTGCTGCTTCAACACAGGTTTTGTTCAAAATAGCACGCAGCATTCTTGTATAGTTCCCATTAGGGTTTTTTTTCACCAAGCGCTTCATTAAGTTCAAAGGGTGCAGCCATACAATAGCACTTACACAGCTACAGATTATAGGAATTTGTTTTTATCCGAGATTGGATTTGGCCGCTAATCTGTTGATATCAGTTCTTGCCTTTCTCTTTGCGTATGTTGACCTCACTTTAAGTAGATGAGATATTGCTACTGAGGTATGTGAAAGTCTCATATCAAAGGCTTTAACGTGGAGATGCACGTAGAGATAAATGCCTTTTACTCTTTGTCTCAGGCTATGGAGCAGACATTCGACTTTTACAAGTGTATTTGTAAGAAGCGCTAGATCATCTATGTAACCTGCATCCGAGATAGTTTCTGGGATATGGTCTGCTTCTTGCCCCTTTTTTTTAGTGAGACCATTTTCTTCAGTTCCTTGTCGCTAGTGTTACCAAGATGAAGAATTCAGACGGGTTATATTAATTTTCTTTTTTTCTACTTTATACTTGTGGTTCTAACCTGAGGTTCATATATGGTTAAGGGGGAGGGGTACACGCAAGCAAAAGAGTAAATTGTGCGGTTCATTTTAATGGTAATTTACTGAGCCTTTTTTGCTTAGATGTGGTACAAGGCCATATGAATGGAGCACCCAATGAGACTAACTCATTTGTGTAGGTTTACTAGTCGAGCTTGCAAACCGTTACACCACAAGAGGCATTTTAGTAGTTAACGAAAAAATGCCTTAGACGTATTTATTAGCAAACTTGGTTGCGACTTAACACGTTGGGTGACACTTCTGTTCGGCAGTACGTATAAAGTTGACGTAGACTCCTACATCCGTTTGAAGGAAAATCTCAATGAATTGTTGAGCGATTAAATATTTCGAAGATGAGAAGCATTATGTTTAGAAAAGTAATGACTTAAAAAAAAAAAAAAAAAAAAAAAAAAAAAAATCACTATGAGAGAAAGCGCAGTTGTATACTACTTCTTTCTCTTTCATCTTTACCTTGTTGAATCTAGTTTCAGCTCTGTCTTTAATTTACTATCAAAAGTTTGTAACCGACTCGACATTGTACAAAGGCATTTTCAAGTATCATTGAAAACACTGGAGGCAAATATTGCAGAGAAACAACAGGCACAAGACTTGCAATTAATTAATATTGAAATAGTATTTTAAAAAATACATCCATGTATATTTATGACTTAACACTCATTCCCAAAGAATTTAGTTGTTAAGTTAGTTATAATTCTATAAAACACAAAGTGTTTTAAGTGTTTATACAATTCATAATATAAAAATAGAATAAGACTGAAAAATAAAAAAAATCGAATGGGTATGGGTCCACAGGTAAATAATATTTCTGGTTTATCAGATTAATATCTCGAAAGAAGGGTTCAAATTCTATCTAAGCTCTATTCAAAATAATTTTTAATAAAGAAATTTGATACAGTTCATTAATAATTAACATTAGAGTGAAATTTTGTTTCTTTGTTCGTAACTTCAATAGGATAGGACTGAAAGTGAGATTATATACACACACGAGTGCGCATATCTCCAACCCTCTGCCACACGAACAGGATGTAACAAGGTTAATTTTTAAGTGAATTAAAACTGGTTTTAGTTCAAAATTTTCCTTCTCCTACGCTGGTTGGCTAACCCAATTTGCACTACTATTAACTATACATCCAGGGGAGAAGTAATATATGGATTCATGTCTTTCTAAAAGGCATTAGCGAAGTGAAATACAAACAGCCTCGTCCAGGATTGGAACTGATCGCAAATTCCATTTCCTACGACGATAAACATTACTTTTATGTCTACAATTAGAATGTTGTATTTATATTCGTGGAAATTTAAATATACCAAATTAAAAAAAACAAAAAAGAATGAAAAGCAATCAAATATTTGTGTTTTGATGTTTTGTATTTATTTTCAAAATTTTTGAAAAACCTTGCAGTTTCCAAAAGATACAGATATAGACACTTCATTCTTAACCAGAGTGCACAGATACTATACATTGCTCAGGAGCAAACGTGTCGATCCATCGATAAACAATCCAGCTATTTTTGACCGGAACTAAGCTAGAAGTAAATAAATAAACAAACAAAAAAAAAAAAAAAAAAAAAATACGTTGCACCATCTTTAAGCGCTTAGGTAGCCTAGGAGACAAGTCGTTCATTGGGTCTTCACCACGTAACCAATATTCGTGGCCTTATAGCATACTCGGCTAAATTCAGTTATCGTGAAGTGATACTCTAAAATGGTAAATACCGACTTTTAAAGGGAGAGTTATCGTAATAAAGTGGCTAATAATTTGTACTACTATATGGTCGTAGGAGAGTTCGAAGACTTTCGGACTAACCTCTTTGGGAAAGGTATGGATTTCCTTAGCCTCCAGGTTCCGGATCGAATAGTACTACGACTGTCCTCCTATAAGAAAGACTTTGGCATTAGATAACCCACGAAGGTTGATATGCCATTAACCAAAGCTCTACTTTTAGTAACACAAATTATGTAACCCAACAGGGAATCTACACGAAATAGATTATATTAAGTTAAAATTAATTTATTTTTTAATTAAAAAAACTCGTTATACAAAATTTGGAGCTTGCTTATATAATAGCTTAATTTCTTTAAAAAAAAAAATTTTTTATTGAATAATTACATCCCAAAAGCGGGTCTTCAACACGCAAGGATTCAACCAGCTGCTACATTTATTCATTCCCTTACCCAACCACTAAGATATCGAGTTATGGCGGAATCATATATATAACGCACACAACTGACAAAGATTTACCTATTACTATTCATTCAGTTTTAAAAGAAAAGGAAAAAAAAAAAAAAAAAAAAAGAAAGGCCATTGAAATTTATTCTTATCAGGATGGAGAATAAAAGCATTACATTTGATAAATATAGAAAATAAATCTTGACTTTCAAAGAATTTATTTTTTGATTCAATGATTAATAATACAATTGATACTACATCAATTGTAATCATCGAATCAAGCCAAATTTAAACCATTTAAATGTGACAAACTTTATTTTCGACTTGTGTATTCAATGTTTCTTCATAAATGGTATGTGTAAATTTCATTTACTTTAGGTCAGAAATATGGGACAGCCAATTAGAATTGAACTCCTAACAATGGTTTACTAATCTAAGTTGCAAACCTTTACTCCATATGAGGTGCTCTTATTTAACAGGTGTTGCTTAGTTGTTGGCACCAGGCTGGAAGAATGAGGCATCCTGTGAGTATATATATCTAAACAAAGCTTATTAACTAACAAGAAAAAGAAAGGAATTGAGCAACGATGTCAAGTTTGCTCACCATTACACCACGCAAAGCACCCAATATATATATATATATATATATATATATATATATATATATATATATATATATATATATATATATATATCAACCCCTCCGTCAGGATATGACACAAGGTCAATTTTTTTAAGCGGAGTTTAACAGGTTTGAATTCAGAGTTTTCCTTCTCCTACACTAGTTGCCTAATCAAGTCTGCCCTACTATTTACACATAGCTGGAGGGAGAATAATTGGATTCATACCTTTCCCAAATGCAATTAGCTTTGTCCAGGATTTGAACTCGCGTCACAGTGTCCATTTCCTACGACGATAACCATTACACCACGGGCATCTCCCAATATATATCACCCAAATTTATGAAAAAAAAAAAAAATATTATCGAGTTTTGGCAGTGATTATTTTGTTTAGTTTTATAGAAGAGATCTGAACCAGAATTTTTGTTGGACTTTGTAACCTCACGTCTAAATTATGAATTAGAAGTGAAAAGACCGTTTTTTTTTTCTTTTCTCCCCTCGTAGAAACACCTGTATTGGTAACTAGTCAGAACACGTTTATTATCTTCTTCACTTAATACCCAGAAGTTTTAAAAAATAAATTAATAAAAAGAAAATGAGTTTTTAAAGATTTGTGATTAACCTTACGACTTTGAAACTGTGAAAAAATAATAGAAAATAAGCAAGACTTGTTTACAATCCATTAAAACAAATTTAGTTTTTCAAGAGTGGCACAAAATTACTTGTCTTTTATCTTATTTTGCACAGTATTAAAAAGCTGCGAGATGGCTTCACTCAAGTGAAGTTATTTATTTTCATGAAAAATATCAAAACTGAATTAATGTTATCACAGTTCATTCATGAATACATAAGTTTAAATTGATTTAAAGATTTTTTGTATCATTGTGTAATAAGCAAAATAAAATTTCTAAAAATGTTGAGAAGGTAATTATTAATAGAATACCTTTTGTGTCAAGTTATTTACTAAGCTTTGCTTAGATACGGCACACAGGCCTCACAGTCCTTGCTGTTGCTTAAGTGGGTTACCCACATAATTATTGATCATGAACATCGTTGCTCAATTCCTTTCTTTTTCTTGTTAGTTAATAAGCTTTGCTTAGATATAAGCACACAGTGAGTAGAGTTGAATAAGCAAGTTATAGGATTTGGGGCTTTTTTATAAACAAGAAAAAGAATTGTACTGCGTTGAAACTTCAAAACGTATTGTTTTAGTTCTTGATCTGTGATTTTTTTAAAAATAAAATAGTATGAAAAAATATGTACGTGGTTAAAAAATTGTCGGAAAATAAATTCAGATAAATGAATGTTAATGTAATTTCAAGTTTTAAATAATTATCAAAAATTATTAAACGTTGTGTGTGTGTGTGCAATAATTAGACTAACACACCGCAATTTTTTATTTATTTATCGGAAAAAAATTGCGGTGAATTAGAGAGAGTAAAATTAGTTCAAATCTGCATAAGAGAAAAAATTTAAATCAACAATTTTTCGGTTTTTTGAACACTGAAAGAACATTTAAAGTGTTCAAATTTTATCGGTGAAATTCAAATAAAAAAATGTCATTTAAAAACGACCCCCCCTCCAACAAATGGAGGGTTTAAGCAAAACCAAGTTGTTTTGAAGGAAGTTCAACTTATAACGCGCTTATTCAAGTCTACAGGCTTAAGCTTGCTTACTGTGACCTATGTGCGTTAAAGGGTCAGCCATCAATTTGTGGAATAAAAACTCACCAGTGCTATAGTAATTTACGAAGCTCTTTGCTTCGATGTGGCACAAGGCCGATTAATGGGACACCAAGTGAGACTCGAACTCACTCGTGTAGGTTCGCTAGTCTAGCTTGCTAACCATTACACCACCAAAGGTGTCCTACTGACCGGTGCTGTACCGCCAGTGTTGATACGGCGGGTAAATAGGAAAATAATCATCGTAAAAGGAAGGAAGTCTATGCAGATCAAACGGCTTCTTTTTCTTAATATTTCAATACAACCCAAGAATAATTATGATTTTCTTTCTAATTCGACTGGAAGCCGGAAAAATAACTTACCTCATCCATTATTTTTTTTTATAAGTTGACATTGCTGCGAAAATAATCAGCCATAAAAACGGTGCCCGTTGGTGTTAACTGGTTTTTTAAAATAGTGATTAATTTTTTTGTTTGATCTTACCATATAAGCTTAAGACTTATTGGTAAAAATAATTAGCAGTCTCGGAAACCATTACTGAATTCGATAGGTGCCACATACTTCTGGCTTTGTGCCACAACTAAGTTAGACTTTTAGTTTGAAATACACAGGGAACCTAGTGAAGGTCTTCAATTCTCCATACTTTTCCCCTTTTCATTAAAGATAAGATTTTACACAAAACTATGACAAAATTCAATACCACGTGTAGCAGTAAATCAACGCGAGTGGCTAACTGAATTTTTTTAAAGGAAAGTAGGAGACATAAGCTTGAAGAAATTTTTGAGTATGTGTTGGCTGGTCCTTGTGTTACCTGGCCTAATACTATCACAATTAAGGCATATTTTTTGGCAGGATTTTACACGCTACTAAACCTGCCCTCTAAATTTAGTGAGTACTCCCAATCAGCAAGTGGCTTAAAGGGGTTGGAATCCGAGATACACTAAGACAGGGGGTTTCGACATAGAACTGGACAATTTCACAATTTGTTTTTATTCATGCATTTTCATATAAAAACGTGATTTTTGTGTGGAATCCACCATTCTTGTCGGAATGGGGATAGATATCGTTCAATGCTCTCATGGCCTGAGACGCAAAACGCCAAGGTACATTTCTAGGGGTGGGGTGGAGTGGAGTGGAGTGGAGTGGAGTGGAGCTTCTCAACCAGTACCTCCACACTTAGGGGGTGGGTAGATTCTGTCTCTAATTGCTCCCAAAATACAAACTCCGAGATATCTGAACAGTTCCTCAAATTAGTTATATGTATACATGACTGACCTTTAAATTCTTCGGTTTCAAAATCCCTTCTATTGTGTGGGGTCGACCTTAAGCCAATTGCTTTGAATTGGGGTTTGCATGACAGGGTAATCAGCTTGTCAAATACATAACAAGAAATGGGAATGTATGTTTCCAATTGAGCCCCGCAATTCCTATAAGGTGGACAGCTTATAGGGTTGTCGGGCAGATTAAACTTGAGAGATAAGCTATACGATTATCGGCGATATGCCGGGAAAATCTTTTCTCTGAAGTTTTGGACATTTAAATTGTAGTTTCATGGCCTTAACACATACCCCATTTTTTTCTTCCTTGTAGGCAAAGTAAGTTGAGACAAGAGTTTTTTTTTTTTTTTTTTTCTTGGTACTTGTTTAGAATATATCCCTCCGAGGAAATGCCTGCAGTTGTGTACTTACATTCATCATTCAGATAAGTGTAAGTTTTAGACAGCTCTTCCTTTTATTTTTAACTGAAGTTATATTTTAGTCCCCGAAATTATAAATCGAAAGCCGTAAGTCACCATCGTAGAGGATGGACGCAGGGAAAGACAAAAGAAATATAACGAGTAAGCGCTTTGTAGTTAGTTGAATATGTTTTTAAGCGTTTTAGATTAAAAAAACATGAAGGTAATCACTGAAAATGACTATTTGGATGTTGAATGTAATTATATTATGACGTTTTTGTAATTTATTGCAAACATTTCCCCAGAGGACGATATTCTTGATAAATACCCTATTTAATTATTTCGTACTTAGTATATTACACTCGTGAAATCCTTTTTTATTTGCTTTAAGTAGATCCTAATATTCTAAAAGCTTTTCTCATAATAACCAATCATTGCAAATGAACCGTTTTTAAGATACTTTTTCGTTAATTACGAAGGGGTTTCAAGTTGCTATATAAATGTCTTCTTAAATGTAATTTTTGCATTGATGCGGCACAAGGCCTCATGAATGGAGCACCCAATTAGACTCTAACTCGCTCGAGAAGGCTTACTAGTTTTTAACCAAGATTAGCTTAGTTGTGGCACAAGGCCAGAAGTATGGGACACCCAGTGAAAATCGAATTCACTAACGATGGTTTTCTAATCCAGTTTGCTAACCATTACTGCACATGATGTGCCTGTCTTGTTAAATGTACCCTGATCTGGGCTTATCGAAAATTCTAAGTCAATCTAGGCGCATGCGAGATAGTCAATATAGCATTTAGGATGGGGTTGACTAGGGCATAGTCAATTATGTGTTCGCTCTATAGCCCGGGAGACCTGGATTCAATCCCAGGTGGAGTCATAACTAAGACTCAAAAAATGGTACTTGATGCTACCTTGTTTAACACTCAGTATTATAAAGTAAAGATCAAGGGTAAAATGGAGCAATCCAGGGAATGGAGTAGCGCCCTTTCCTATACCTCGGTGTAGTAGCTATTGAAAAGGGAGCCTTCGGGTCGCCCTCGACTAAGGTCATCAACTTTATTTACTTTACTTATATCGACCGCTAGCGTAATACGATCATTGAAAACATAAAATGGCTATGTCCATGTTGGTAGGGTGTTTTGCCCGGCTTTGGCATCCAGCTGGCATAGTAAGGTCATCGGTAGTTCCAGAAAATGCTAAAATCTTGCTTATTTCCCTCATTGGTTTTGTTACTGTGTGATCTTATTCCTAACATCCCTTAAAAAAAAAAAAAAAAAATCAAAATTTTCTAAAATAAATTGAAAATAGACAGTGTTCGCCATGGGTTCTCAACGTTCTAAGAATGTGATTCACTTGTGGTTTTCGATAAGCACTGCTCGGAGTGCATTTTGTGCAAATATGGCAAATTAAACCACGATTAATATCTCAAAAACAGTTAATTTGCTACGTTTGGTTATTACGAGAAAAAGTCTTAAAATATCAAAATCTACAAGAGAAAAACTTTAATCGATAGTAGGGAATAAAACGTGTTTAATCGAAAAAATTACCTTTTTATAGTGTTGCTTTGAGTACATTTATTAATATTTGCAATACATAAAAAAACAAAAGAGAGATAAGTGTGTTATAGGTCTGTCTTGTCAAAAAATTCTTGTGCTTAATTCATATGTAAATATCGCGACTTTTGCTTTAGAGAGATGACATTTTGCTCTGATTGATTTCAAAATCACTTTTCATTGGCTTAGTTGACTGTGCGGAACGAGTACCACCAGCTCGCCACAGGGGCATGGATCCTTACACTTCTCGGCTGTCAGTCCGCTACTTAACCGCTGAGTCAAACGCGTAAGTGTTGAAGAAAAAAAAAAAAAAATTCTATAGAAATTATTTTTTTAATCTTATATATTTTCAAGTGAAAATCACAGTAGTATCAAATACTTTATCGGACATTTTTTTTTTAGTTTTACTCATTTCATTATTCAAAAAATGTTTTTTTTTTTGGGGGGGGGGGGTAAATACCAACTTTTTTTCTCATTAGTTAGCTGTGATCCAATCCCAGTGAAGTTTCAGTTTACTATTTCGTAAATATTTACTTACTTTTTTTTTTTTTTTTAAATTCGAAGACAAATACATATACTTACCTTCAAAAATTGTTAGATTAAAATTAGTCTTGATCTGGAACTGTTTTGAATCTTTTTTTTTTTCTCTTCAGATCCTTTTTATTTATTCTTTTCGTGTAATATATATATATATATATATATATATATATATATATCTTTGACTTGTTGATTGAGGGCCTATTAAAAAAAAAAAAATTATTTGACAACATTTAAATCTTATCTAAGAGTTACTGTTTTACTTTCGGCTTATGTTATTTTAAAAATATTTTTGAACAATAAAAGCATTTAATTTCATAATTAAATTCTATCGGTATCTACTCTTTTTCTTACTATAAAATTAGTAAAAACAAAACAAAACTATTACACCTGTCTCATCCCGTCTTATTTTATGTTTTTTAGGTTGATTTCTTTTGAATCGAAGAGTTTTTTTTCCTAACAATCGTTCCAAATGAACTATTTCAAAGATAATATTTGTTTTTCTTTAATTAGTCGGTGTGGAGTCAATTTTCCATGTAAATGTCTTCTAAAATGTACCCCGACCTGCGCTTATGGAAAATCCCAAGTCTACTTGCATGCATATATATAGTTCATATTGGAACATAACCATGAAAGAAAATCACTTTTTAATTACCCTCTTCCAAAATGGTTTAAATTATTACGGGGCCGATGAATTGTCGATCTCGCGAACTCTTAGAAATTAGTGAAGTGTCACAGAATAAGTAAAGATGACAAAGGCGAATAAGTAAACTTAAATGCCAACTTTTATTTGGCTAATAATACAGGAAAAATGTGTGAAAAAAGAGTTGAAGTCGGCGATCATCCGAGTGTTGTGTCGTCTGCTCGTGGACTGAAGTCGTGAAGCTAGAAGGCCGGGTCGTGGCTACTCTGCTATAGAAGTCGGTTGTTTAAGCGACGTCATCTACTCGTGGACTGGGATATTACTACGTTTAGTTGGCTATTAACATGGTATTTTCCTTGTAATGTTGATGAGAATGTAGCTTACTACCTTGAAAGGGTAGTAGTAGGGAGATAAGACTATTAGTAATCCTGAAAAGGATTAAAAAGGTTGTCCCAAAAAGGAGACTTAAGAAAAAGAAGGTTGGGCCGCTATTTTCACTGCCCACTGTTGGGGAAAATGAGGTGATAGCATCTGATTGTCTGGAACTGCTGGACGATCCTCCTCGCCAGAGGCTGGACAGGACAACTCCGTCTGTCTGATTATTTATTTTTGGTTGGTATTTCTTCTGAGACGGAGTTAGAACAGTTCGGGTTTTCTTTTGCTAAACTTCTAATTTCTAAGAAAGTAAGAGAAGCATGAGGTTCCGCCAAAATAAAGTCACCTCGTAATGTTACAAAAATAATTTCGGTGCAAGGAAAAAAATGGTAACATCTGGATAATTGTAAAGTCATTGATGATAATGTAATGCCCATGTAGTTCCTGTTTTTTCTTACCTGTCTCCGTTGTAAAAATATTTGGATCTGATATAGGTCTATTCGTTTACACCATTCTCAGTTACTATGCTTAATTCAGTTCAACACAAAGCCAGAAGTATGGGGTACCCAGTGAGAATAGAATCACTAGTCAAACATCTATATGTATAATAATTGTCACTTAATTTTTGGTTTCTTATAATCCTTCATCGGATTTTTACTCAGGACCTAGGGTGAGAGGAAGGTAGTAATTATATGTATTTTTTTTTTTTTGTGCGTGTGTGTAGAGGGTGATATTTTTCAGTTATATTGCTAGTACTCTCTTAAGGAAACGAGCACTTGTTTATCTCTACTTTTCTTGATCATACCCAGGGCTCACACAATTGCTGGCACCGTGTTCGTTTTAAAGTGCTACATTTTCTCGATTTCTATTTCCAGGTCTTTGTATCGAATTATTTTATTCTTTCGTTGATATGTTATTATCTGTTGCTACTGCCATATCAATTAGGAGGCACGTTTTTTCTTTTATTGTTGTAGTAGTAGTTATAACATTATCAAAGTCCATATCTCAGGCTGCATTCGCATCGGGGGTTCCCAAGTTACGGTTGTATGAACCTAAGACCGTTAAATTATTTTGTTTATTGAAGGCCCCTTTAAAAGGTTCTTTAACCTGTTGTATGGTGGGGGTAATGAAATGAATCCTACATGAACATATTTTTGTTTGTGTGGGTGAAGGTGATATTTACATATCTGAAAACTCTCTCTCTTTCGTTCTCTCTCTCTTTCGTTCTCTCTCCCTCTTTCTCTCTCTTTCGTTCTCTCTCTCTTTCGTTCTCTCTCCCTCTTTCTCTCTCTTTCGTTCTCTCTCCCTCTTTCTCTCTCTTTCGTTCTCTCTCCCTCTTTCTCTCTCTTTCGTTCTCTCTCCCTCTTTCTCTCTCTTTCGTTCTCTCTCCCTCTTTCTCTCTCTTTCGTTCTCTCTCCCTCTTTCTCTCTCTTTCGTTCTCTCTCCCTCTTTCTCTCTCTTTCGTTCTCTCTCCCTCTTTCTCTCTCTTTCGTTCTCTCTCCCTCTTTCTCTCTCTTTCGTTCTCTCTCCCTCTTTCTCTCTCTTTCGTTCTCTCTCTTTCGTTCTCTCTCCCTCTTTCTCTCTCCCTCTTTCTCTCTCTTTCGTTCTCTCTCCCTCTTTCGTTCTCTCTCTCCCTCTCTCTCTCTTTCGTTCTCTCTTTCCTTCTCTCTCCCTCTCTAGTAAGTGAGTGAGTGAGTATGTGACTACCGATTGTCTGTGCGTAAATATATTTAATCAGTTTATTATCTATTTACCAATTCCTGTTTAGAACTGAATTGGTAAAGCTTTTAACACGAAAATATGATCTGATGTTCTGGTAGATATTCACTTTTGAGTTCGATCTTTTTTTTTTTTTTTTTTTTTCATTAATCTTTATTTTTTATTTTTATTAAAAAAGAAAAAAAAATTATATCAAATCTGCTCCTTTTAAATTATCTGATCCAAATAATTTCATGGCCTTAAATTCCATAGTTGAATTTTCATTGTTTTCATATTAGATAAATGGCAAATAAATTTAAAAGTTCCTTCTTTACAATGAAATTTGCTTAAAGATATCGTACGTATATTGTTTAAATTTTAAAACTATTCCTCATAGTTCTTCTCAGTCTACCCAACCTGTCATAATCTTATCTAACGACCTTTCTTGCTTAAGAGACGGAACAACATCTTGACGTCATTTGGTGCAATCAATTTAAGCTTCTGTTGGTTTTGTTTTTTCGGGCACCATATTTTTTTCAGATTAAAATAATTGATAAACCTACTCTTCTTACCTGAAGGCCAAAATTGCTGTGATGCATAGTGGTCAATTTTTTTTTTTGTTTTTGTTTTGTTTTGTTTTGTTTCCGTGTTGTTATTTGTCCATAATGATTACATGTAGGTGAAGTGAATAAACGCGTTATTTCATTGTCTGTAATCTCATTCAAAATAAGCATCCTTCATCTCAACCAAAACAGAAAAATAATAACAAAAAAACAAACAACACTTTTTTAATATCGGAATTTGTTCAAATTTTTCAAAATGGTACCAAGGTTAACCTTTACAACTTTTGGGCGATTTTTCTGTGACGTTTCACTTTTTTCACACACTTGTTCTGTAACTGTTGTTGGAGCGTTGCTATGTAACATGTCTTGGGCACGAATAACTTAGCGGAACCCATCCTTTTGTAAGTCTACGATTGGTTAAAATTCAGTTTTCTTTTTCTTTGACCGGTTGCCATACTAAGGTTTAAACCTACTATTTACCCATATAAGGAGAATAATTGGATTCATACCTTTCTCAAGGGTATCGACGCTTCGTGACGTGTAAACAGCCTCGTTCAGGGTTTGAACTCTGATAGCCGTGTTCACTTCGTACGAGCATTACCGTTACCCACCAGAAACCTATTTTCACGAACGACTATCGAAATTCATATACTAGTTGGTTGTTAGACATTTAGCATTCTTTAGTACCAGTATGTTATTGCCTTTCGACTAGGGAAGCATATAATAAAAAAAAAAAATGAATAGGTAAATCCCCCCCCCCTTTAGGCAGTACCATCGCCCCAAAAGGTAAGGAACAAGTTTACGGTCCCGTGCCCGAGGTGCCCCTAAAGAGGAATTTCAACGGAATCTAATTTTTTAAAATCGTCTCGCGGATGCCTTGTTTCTTGCGGGACACTCACATTAAATCGACCTTGTGTCACGTTTTGGCTTCTTGGGGAGTTTTAAAAAAAACAACTTATTCGGGTTTATTTATTCCCATGCGCAAACATGAACAACTTTTAGATGTAACCAGCTGGACCACAAAAATCTGGTTGTACCGCAATTTATCGTTCTATTTAAAAAAAAAACAAAAAAAAAAAAAAAAACTAAAAAACAGTTTTCTATTTTTACTTTGATCTTATTTGTTTTCTTCAACTTTATAATTTAAATAGATAAACAAAAAATATGTATTTACTAAACAACTCTGCTACGAACTGGGTGTGACACAGGGTCAATTTTTAAGTGGAGTACAGCTGGTTTTAATTAATTCTTTTTTCCTTCTAGATCGGTTGCCTATTTATCCTTAGTTGGCAGTAGGGACAGGTGGATTTATGTCTTTCCCAAGGGCATTCGTGAAAAGGGAAACGTTTGTGATTTTGAACTTAGGTCGTATATTCCATTTTCGATGTAAGCGAGTTCGAACTCCAGACGCGCTATTACGTTCACTTTCGGGCAAATACTCTTGGGAAAGGTATAAACCCCCTTATTCTCCCTGCTATGGGTTGGGCATTAAATAACCTCCAAAGGTTGATATGCCATTACACAAAGAAACCAAACCATTTTCGATAGTCAAAGCAAAGATGCTTTTTTTTCTTTAATGTAACCTCCACCACACCCATAAGGGCGGGGAATAGAATTCAACTAGTGTCAGCAGAAGATATAAAAAAATCGTGATATAGGGCAGTGAATTTCGCTTTCTCTTTTATTGTCACTCATCAGCATAGACAAGGATTTAAAAAATAATAAACTGGAAAAAGAATTTGTATCTATAAATGAAATTCTTTTTCCTCGTCTCTAACACAACGTATTTTGTTGAATTTGTAGGTTTTAAATTTTTGATCGCAAATTAATTTTTTTTTCATAAGCTTATCACTTAAAACAAAATCTTTAATTGATAAACAGTTAGGTTTGCCTTTTATTTAAAAAAAAAAAAAAAAAAAAAAAAAAAAATGTGTGTAGTCTTGTGTCGTCTGAGCCTTGCTTTAAAAAAAACCAAGAAAATAATCAATAGTATTAACATGCGAAAATATTTCATTATCTTAATTGATTTTTTTAATCATTTATGTTACTTATTCGACTTTGTTTGGTCTGGTGTTACGTTGTTATGTTGTATCATTACCCATGAAGTACTGACCACGTTCGCTGTTGCTTAACGATAATTTTTCATCGTGACTTAGTTGTATTTTTATGTATCGTTACATAATTTGATACGATTTTAAGGAGATCTACATCACAATTTGTTATGCATCTCACAATAATGAAATGGTTAGCTAGTTATATTAGCAGACCATTGTTAGTGAGTTTAATCCTCACCGTGGACTTTATACTTCCGGCCTTGTGCTACAATTAAGGTCATCTTTGTAAATAACAGGGAACCTCATGTGAGGTAATGTTTAATAAGCCTTGGTTAGCTGACCATTATCAATGAGATCGATTCTTACTAGATGGCCTATACTTTTGGCCTTATGCCACAACTAAATTATGCTTAGTAAAGTACCAGTTGTCTTAGAGGTAAATGAATGACCAGAGAACTATAATTTACTGACAAAAAAAAAATCCTAAATTTAAGTTTGGTACAAAGCTAAGTACAGATGCTGGGGTGGGGGATACA